>JAYWIR010000169.1:0-47437 GCA_036172245.1 Raillietiella orientalis
GTCCAGTGCTCCAGAGCTTCCTGCTGCCAAGCATCTCAATTGGAGGAGCGGCAGGAAATCCAGGAATGGGCTAACAGCAACGAGGACAAGTGCCTCAGTGGGTAGCCAAATCCAGTTCTCCGGCGAAGGTTGCGCGTCAGCAATGAAAGCAATCCGGCACTTCCGACACATCGCTGGAGAATATGGCGAGCCGGAGCACACCAGTGACCAGACCACAATTTCCCACATAGGCATAGAAGCCGGAACTGCACTTGCAGTCCAATCTTCTGGATGGTCAGGATGCCCAGGCCTGCGTCCTAGCATGGCGCTACCAAATCTTTGAGGCGAACCCTGGATCGCGCAGCACCCCACAAGACCTTACGTAGGAGATGCTGCGCCCGGAGTTTAATCACATAGGGAGGCAAGCAAACAAAAAATAAGGGGCGGAGGAGGGTGGCAAGGAAAGTGTTCCATATGCACGCCCTTTCCGGCAAGACAAACTTGCCTTCCAGCAACGGGCCTAGAGCCATCTCTGCCTTTTGAAGACAGGCCGACCACTATTCAGACGAGCAGAAGACGCCCAACGGTATGCCAAGGTACTTGTAGTACCCGACCGTGAGGATCCACAAGCGGTTCCAGTCGGCCTGTCCCTCCCACGACGCACCACCGGCATGACGGAGCACTTCGCCCTGTTAACGCTCATGGCCGCTCCACGACGGATCAGCTCGAAGAAGTCTTGGACCGAATGCGGCGGAGTAGACATGGGCAACAGAAGCTGAAGGTCGTCGGCGTATGCTGCCGCGGACGGAGTACACGGAGAGGCGCTGGGCAGGACGGCAAGCATCAGCCACTACGCTTTCAGCACCAACTCAAAGTAGATGCTGAAGAGCAACGGGCTTAAGCTGTCGCCCTGTCTGATGCCTCTGCGCACGGACACTCCGTACACGCGGGAGCCACTGAAATACAAGTTGACAATCGCGTGGCGCCAGCAGGAGCGCAAGTACAGGAGAAGATGATTCGGAAGCCCAAGACGGTCCAGGAGCTCGAAGAGGAGTTCCTGGTTTACGCAGTCGAATGCTTTAATGCTTTGTGCAAATCTACTGCTAGTGCCAAGGCTCCCGGCCTTTCTCCTGTCCGTCCGCACTGGCGCACGCAGTCGGCAGAAGGTCTTGCCGCTGTTCGGCTATCCGCCGCAACGCGCTCCTGAAGCTGCCACCAGGTGCGCGCGAAAAGAAGGTTCGCATCCATGGATCTACCCGGTACAGCGTAAGACTGCTCCGGGCTTACCACGGACTCCGCGACTTTCCCTATGCGCGTGACTCACAGCTTCGAAAACAACTTGACGTCCGTATTCAATAATGTGATCGGACGCCAGTTGTTGAGTTGACGCAGATCCCCTCTTTTCGGAAGGAGACGCACTCTTGCTGAGCGGAAGGAAGAAGGGACATCGCCCGTCACCCTCATCAGCGTCGAGATTCTAAGAACCAGTGGGGCGAATTCCGCCGCGAAGCTCTGATAGAACTCCGCGGGCAGTCCGTCCTCACCTGGCGTCTTCCGTCTGTTGAGTCCTGCGATGGCGGAAGAAACTTCCTCCAACGTGAAGGGCTCGTCGAGACGAGCACGTTCCTCCTCGCCGATGCCATGTGCAGCCCGCGGCAAAAGTAGTTCGGAGAGGAGTCTTCCCGTCGGGGAATTAGCGTAGAGCAAGGAGAAGTGTCGCTCTACTGCTTGTTGCACTTCGGCAGGAGCCGTGCATTCCCGGCCCTGGTCGTCGAGCAGAATAGCCGCTCCAGACTGCCAGACCAGGCGCTCGGCCTTCGCCTTGTACTCTGCGAGTTGCCGGACTTCCGCACGTCTCGAGAAGGAGCGCGCCTGCAGAAATGCTCTGTTTTTGGCCACGCCTTCCCCGAAGCCGCGTGGTAGCAGGTGCAGGGGGAACCGTTCGCAAAACTTGCGAACCGATCTTTTAAGATGGTCCCAGTCTGCGAGTTCCCGGATGGCAAAGCCGCGAAGGAACTGGCGAAGATACTCCGCCGCCTCCGGATGATTGAGCCAATCCGCCGGCATTCTCCGAACATTGTTTAAAGGTCCCTTGCCCGGCGGGAGTAGCTCGAACTCCAGCCTATCGTGGTCCGATAACGTGGACGGCACCCTGCCTCTCCTTCCCACTCGCGAGAGTAGGTGTTCATCGAGGTAGAGGTGATCCACGCACCTTTCCATTCCAGGCTCGCCGCCTTCCAAGTTACGCGCATGCACCGACGCGCATGCCTCTTCCACCCGCGACCGTTCCGCCAGGGACCGTGTCTCGTTGGAAAGCAGGTGGACGTTGAAGTCCCCTGCGACGAGATGCGCCACTCGGGCTCCAAAGTTCCTAAGCCATTGGCTCTCCAGCACGTCGAGGAACTCGATTCTTTCGACACGCCGATGAAAGCCGCTCGGCGCGTAGACGTTCGTTACGACGAGGTCGATTGAATCTGACCACTTGAGTACAAGTTGGCCCATTCGCCCTTCCTGGTCGAATCGAACGCTGCGCACCGCTCCCACCATCCTACTACTACTATGCGTGGTCGCGGTTTTCGCAACGCTTTTCGGAGCTTTGATGTTTCTTTCTCTCGATTCGCGGCGATTATTCCGCGACGCGGAACGCGATTCGTTCCTGCGCTTTTCGTTTTTTAAAAGGAGCACCGGGCACGTCCCCTTAGTGTGCCCGTGCTCGTGGCAGTAACGGCAAGCGGCCGAGGAACACTTCGTAATGCGGTGACCCTCCTGCCCGCATTCCGCGCATACACGGGTTTGCCCGGCAAACCACAGGCGGACGGTCATCCCATCCACCTGCAGTCGCGTGGGCATTGCACGGCGATCCGTCATCGTCACTCGCACTTGCGCGAGCCCTCTGTGGTGGTCTTCGAACCCTTCAGCAGGGTTTGGCAGCCTCCAAAGCGCGTGGACGGTAGCGAATTTTTCAAGGGCCTCGACGACCTGGCGGTCCGAAAGGCCCTTACACACTCCACTGAGCCGGACAACGAACGACTGGTCCGTTGTGACAGGGAGTATTTCCTGCCCACGAATGAGCAGCGGCGTGTGCAGCAAACGCTGCGTAAGGAAAGCGTCCTTACAGGACACCTCCCAGTAGCCGCACCCACTCATGGGCATGATGGACTCCAGTTGGCCTTTTTGAACTCCAATCCGTTGGAGTTCCTGGCCAAACTCGCGCCCAACCCGCTCAGGCATAAGGACACTTAACTTATACCTGAGTGCAGGCGTGTAGCCATTTGCTACATACGCCTGAAGCTCAGGGCTGTCGGGCGAAGGTCTCATCGTAGCCGCGAGGGCAGCGACCTGAGCGAATGTTCTCCGGGCGAATGTCCCGTCGGCGAGGACAGAGGCTCCTTGCTAGCAGCCGAAGCAGCCATCTCAGGAGCAGCTGACGTTCCCTTCTTGCGGCTGATGTCCTTCTTTGCTCCCATTGCAGCACAGAAGCACAGCAGAACAAAAACACACAAGAGCTAATCTACCGCGGAGCGACGCAAAAGCACGTCCGTACGCGACCGTCGCTGATGCGTGAGACGGGAGATGTTCCCGCTTCTTTCCGCTCAGCAAAGGTGCGGCTCCTGCCGAAAGGCGGGGATTTGCGTCACCTCAGCAACTAACGCCCGATCGCCTTGGTAAATCCGGACGTCAAGCTGTTCTCGAAGCTATGGGTCGCGCGCCTCGACAGTATCGCGGAGTCCTTGGTAAGTCCGGAGCAGACGTATGCTGTTCCGGGGCGGTCCATGTACGCGAATCTCTTCTTCGCGCGAAGATGGTTCGAGTTGCAGCAGCGCGTGGCGCCGCAGAGCCAGTCAGCCGAAATCGCCGCTGCCAAAGGTAAGCGGCGGTGTTCAAGGCACGATGGAACGCCGAGCGCCTTAGCGGTCGCCGTCGATCTCTGCAAAGCGTTCGACAGCGTAAACCAGGACCTCCTTCTGGAGCTTCTGGGACGCCTAGGCCTCCCGACGCACCTCATCGCCTACTTGCGCTCCTGCTGGCGTCACGCGTTATGCTGTATCTCTTTCAGCGGGCGCAACGTGTACGGCGTTCCCATATGGCGAAGTATCAAGCAGGGAGACAGCTTAATCCCCTTGCCCTTCAGCATCTTCTTTGAGTTGGTGCTGAGGGCGTACACGCTGACGCTTACCAACCTGCCGAGCTCCTGCCCGGGAACACCGGCCGTCGCCGCCTATGCTGACGACCTTCTCCTGCTGCTGTTCATGTCCACCCCGGCGTCCAGGCTCGAGGACTTCTTCGAGCTCATTCGTCGGGGAGCGGCCCTGAGCGTCAACAGGACGAAATCAACGGTTGTACCGGTTGGCTCTACGTGGGAGGGGCAGTCCGACTAAATCCGCTTGGGGATCCTTACGGGCAGGTGCTTGAAGTACCTCGGCGTTGCCTTGGACGCCTTCTGTCCAGCAGAAGGGTGGTCGGACTGCCTTCACAAGGCCGAGACTGCTCTGGGCCCGTTCCATGGCGGCAGGTTTCTCCTGTGGGAACGGGCCTTCGTGTGGAACATTTTCGTTGTCCCCCTCCTCCGTCCCCTCTTTTTTGTTTGTCCCCCTCCCTACTTGGCTAAGCGCCGGGCGGAACGCCTGTTGCGGAACGCCATGTGGGGACCGGCGAGGTCCAGGATACGCCTGAAGGACTTGGCGGCTCCTCGGCGGGATGCAGGATTGGGCATCCTGACGCTGGAGCGGATCGGACTGCTAGTGCAGTTTCGCATGCTGGCACTTTGTGCGCAGCTCTGGACTACTCCCTGGTGTGCTCCAGCGCGGCTGCTGCTGCGGCGCTGCACGGGTGTCGACGGACTACGTTCGTTGCATCTGCGCACGGAGCGCGCCCAGAGAGGATTCGGCTTTTCTCTGAAGCAGCTCGCCACGCTTCTGGGAAAACATGAGTGGATCTCCTGCCGGCCGAAGAACTTCAACGCCTGGAGGCAGGAAGCCTTATCGTCCTGGGCAGCGCAACGGGATGTGTCCCGTTTGGAACTCCGTTGCGTGAAACTTTCCCCATACTGTCCAGTAGGGGAGGTGCTAAGAGACCAGGACCAGTGGACACGCATAGCCGCTACGCCACTCGCCGAAGCACTGTGTGCATTGATGGTGGGAGATGACTGTGACCTGCCGGCGAGGTGGGAGATCACTTGCGAAATCGCAGGCGAAACCCGACTGCTGGGCGGCTGGCGGACTTGCGAAGTGGCAGACGCTGACACACCTCGCCTTCGTGCCAAGGGACTTCTCCGGTGGAGTGAGCTCCTCGGGGTGCCCACCGTTGAACTTGTGGTCCCTTCGTCGTGTTTGGACGCGACTCTCTTCCCCCTTCGGTGGAAACAGGACCCTTTTCTGCTGATGCATTGGGGTTTGTACTGCAACCAGCGGGCGCACCTGATTTCCGGGGGAGTTGCTTCCCCGAACTGTGCCCAATGCGGAGCGGTGGAATGGCTTCCGCATTTGCTGTTTGAGTGCGGTGCCCTCCAGGATCTGTGGCGGCGTCTCTCTTCAGCTCTCCTGCACCCTGGACACACCGCACTGGATTCGATGCGCCGCTTCTACACGCGTGGCGGTCTTTCTCTTGGAGCGGTCGTCGCAATCATCTGCTGCGTCCGCGCCATTGTCAGGGCCCGCCACGTATTGCAGATGCGACGAGTCCCAACATCGGTCCCCGACACCGCAGCCTGCAACCTGCAAATGGCTGCCGGGTGGCCACACCTGGGAGCAGAAGTGAGGACGGAGATCGGCGGCATTCACCGCCGGTTCTGAGAATAGGAACGGTGAGACTGCATACCCCTGTCCCCGCCCTCCCACCCAATTTATTTATTTATTGTTCCACCCCCTCCCGTTCCGAAATCTCAGTGTACCCGGCCTCCGTTCCGGGAAATCTACTCCCCATTTTCTGTTCCCCTTGCCTGGGAACACAGTTCCCAGGTGATATGAATAAACGTCCCGGCGCAACCGGGTAATAAACGATAACGCTGCATTCTTTAATCTGCTCTCTTGCCTGCTGTTTTTTCTGGCGGTACGCGAGCTTTTTCTCCATCCTCCTCTCCTTCTTTGATTTTTCGGCCGTAGCCACCTGCCATCCAGGCTCCTGGCTAGTTCCTTCGACTGGTTCGGCGTTGTTTGCCGGGGTCTCGGGTGCGGCCTGGGCCTTGGGCGCGGGTGGCACAGCCTTCGCGGCAGCTTTCGCCGCCAGCTTTTTCTGCAGCAGCCGGGCGCGTTTTTGAAGGTTTCTCTTGGAAACCACCCGCACTGCTGCTTTTGGGCACACCTCCTTCGTGTGACCCATTGTGCCGCATACTTGGCACTGCACGTTGGGACACCACGTTTCGAGGTGGCCCGAAGTATCGCAGAAACCGCAGTATTTTTGCTTCCCCACATACCAAAGGTCGACGGTTTCGCCTTCGACCACCAGTTTTTGTGGAAGGGTGCAGCCCTCCCGAACGGTCACGCGCGCAGCCGTGAGGCCGTGTTGCAGCTCCGTGTAGTCCTCGAAAGGACTAACTTTCGTCCACTGCGCGTGGACCGTTCAAAATTGTTCCAGAGCGGCGGGAACCTGTTCTTTGCGCATTCGCGCGGTTACGCCTAACAGGTGGACCACCATGCTGCGGTCCGCCGTAGTGGGGAGGAGCCTGCGCGTCCCCATCACAACGGGGTTATTAAGCATTCGTTGCGCCAGCTCTGCTTGTTTGCAGATGACCTCAACGTACTGACCCCCGCTGCGGATGTTCATAGCGCTGAACTCTTCCTCTTTCACATCGAGAGCGCGCATGCGCTTCGAAAAGGCGCGCGCGCTCTCTAAAGAATATAAATTGTCTACCTTGTAGAACAATGAGGGGTTGTACCACTCCTCTACATAGGCCGACAGTTCCGCCGCGGCTGCAGGCAATGGCGCCGACACAACGGCGCTCCACTCCCGCGCTGCAGAGGAGACCGATTCTGTGCTGGCGCATGCTTCCACCTTCATCGCCTCTCGGGGCGACGTTGCCGCCGCCCCCTGGCTCTCCATCGCCACTGGGGGCGGCGTTGCCGCTGCCCCCTGGCCATCCCTGGTGGTCGCGTCAGTCATCGCTGCCTTATCGACCAGCGAACCACACGACGCTAGCACGAGGGGAGACTTCCTGGCACGAGGAGCACCGAGAAAACACGTCCGCCTTCGAGCGCATAAAGCGTTCGACTGCGTAATCCAGAGGCTGCTCTTGGAGCTTATGGAACGCCTTGGATTCCCGGCGCAACTTCTGCTTTACTTGCGCGATTGATGGCGCCACGCGCTAACCAGCATTACTTCCAGCGGCTGCCGCGTGTACGGTATTCCCGTTCGTAGGGGCATCCGGCAAGGTGATAGCCTAAGCGAATTTCTCTTCAGCGTCTACTTTGTGTTGATGCTGAGAGCTAACAGTGAAACTTTGGCAACCCTGCCGAACTCGTTTCCCTGCACGCCTATCATGTCGGCGTATGCCGACGACCTGCTGCTGCTGTTCACCGGGTCCACCCCTGCATCGGCGCTCGAGGATTTCTTGGAGTCGCTGCGCCGCGGGACAGGACTCTAAGTGAACAGGACGAAGTCGTTGATGATATTCTCGGACTCGGCGCGGATAGGATGGTCTCACTGGATCCGCTTGGTGATCCTTACTGGCGTGTACTGCAAGTACCTTGGCGTTCTGTTTGGGGAGTTCTGCGACGGAGAAGCCTGGTCCGACCGTCTCCAAAAGGTGGAGTTGCCGAGCTGCCCATTTCAGGACTTGCAGGAACGGGCTGCGCTGTGGAACGCTTTCGCGGCTTCTCTTCTTGGCTCCCTTCTTTTTGTGTGCCCACCCCCTCCTCAAATAAGGACACGGATAAGAGTGCTCATAAGGAAAACTTTTTGGAGCAATTGGATGTCCTGCGTCAGGCTTGAAGACTTGTGCTCTCCACACAGGGACGATGGACTTGGTCTCCTGACATTGGGGCTTTGGGAGCGACAGCTCCAATTCAGAAAACTTGCCCTTGTGGCAAAGTGCTAGATAGCACGCTGGTGTGCGCGTACAAGACTCCTCGCCCACAGGGCAACCAGCTGCTACGGATTGACCTCAATCCTAGTAGTCAACGAACGTAGTTTGAACCATTGTGGGTTTCAGCTGCGGGACTTGATTGTCCTGTTGAGAGACAATCCATGGATCTCCTGCATCCCCGCGGAATGGACTACCTGGTTCCATGTGTCCATTTCCGCATGGGCTAAAATCAAAGCTTCCAGCGATGTGGACTTCTCCTGCCTCCGTCGAGGCCGGTACGCTGGCCAGCCACTGGAGGAGATCGTTTCGAACCCACAAAAACTTGTGTGGGCTTCCTTCACCCCCCTTGCCCCTGTGCTGCCCTCCCTCTGAGAAGCCAGGGACAAGAGGAGGCATCGTGGGAAGTGTGCTGCCTCATCAGAGGCAGGAAAAAACTGATGAAGGCGTGTTCGTCCCGGGAATTACTGGACGCTACGACACCGAGTGTTCCGCCTAATGGAATTGTGCGCCGGGCGAGCTGCTGGGTATGCCTCCGAGAGAGTTGAAGTGGGCATCAGCGTCCTGGGACAACAGCACCCCCCTGCAGTGGCGGGAGACAGCGTTGCTTCTGCTTCATTGGGGACTTTTAAGCAGAGCACGCCTTTCTCACTGGACCTCAGGGAGAGTGGGTGCCAATTGCACAGAGTGAGGGGAAAGGGAGACCTTCTTCCACTTAATCATCGAGTGTGTTGCCCTCCACCAGATTTAGTATCGACTCTGGTCGATCCTGAACATTCCGGTTGGCGACCTAAAAAACATTTTTAGACTCCTCCTGTTACAAAACGCCATGCCAGCCCACGAGTGTGTAGCAGTGCTCTGTTGCATACGCGGAATTTTGGACAAGTGGACCACAACCAGGAGATGACAAAGAAGTTGGAATGCCATCCATTGGGCAGTAATCTCCATGGAGAAGGCTTCCCGTTGGCGCCGGCTAAGTTCTTCCTGCACTTGTTTGCATCCGGAACCAGATGCAGAGGCCTATCCACGACGAACCGTGATCCCTTCCCTTCCCTCCCCTCTCCATAAACATTGTCCTCCAAGCGTTTTTACTTTTTTTTGTTTTTTTTTTTCTTTTTCCGTCTCCTTTGTCAGTGGAGAAGGCCTTACCGGCATACAAGTCGGAAAGAACAAGTGCATAAGATAAGAAAATAAGAAGGATGTGCTCTGACAGGAACACAAATACAATTAATTAAAAATTGACAGCAATTAATAATTGTAAAAATGCTTTTTAATAATAAAAGTCCCGGCTTACCCGGGTGAAAAACCCGGGTGAAAGAAAAAGAGCCACGTGCGCCGCGAGGAACGCGACCGGCTCTGAGGTACTTAGCGAACCAAAAAAAAAAGAAAAAAGAAGAACCCAAGGATTTCCTTCGTCCTAGGCCAATAGTAACGATCTCCTCGTGGGGGTTGCTACTGACCTTAAAAAAAAAAAAAATGTAAGTAAAAAATGAATTCTAATTTTAAAACTCTAATAAATTTATAATTGTAATCCAATATTTACTTGTTCATGCAATATATGCATATAGTATATACAGATATATACAAGAATGTATATTTATTTTCATGATCTTCGATTCATGTACATGAATAATAAAAATGATGCTGATACATGTTATTAATTACATCAAAAAATATATGTCAATAAATATTAATAAGGGCACGTGCTGAAATAAAATTCTACAGTAATCGGTACACGAATATGTATAATAGACGTGCATACTTGCTTTTTTATGATCTTTCGGAATCTCGAACCACATTCGAGCCAGTCAGACATTGCGATTTCCTGTTTCGCATCCCACGGACTGTAACATCAACGACTCAATGCCCTCAGGGAACGGTGAGCGGCATGTGCAAATTTCCATCGCTTCTTTCGTGGCCATGGCCGCTGATACTTCCTTTCGATACATCTGTGTTGTATGGGAGTTACTGAACTTCGAAGAATGAGCTTGGAAGCTGGAGAACGATACTCCCAAAGTCTTTAATGTGACCCTCCACCTAAGATTGCTCTCTTTTGATTCTTAACTTTTTCTGGCACATCAAACACGTCTGGAAGTGCCATCCAACAAGTTTATGTGCGATTGCCACTGGCTCAATCAAGAGATGTTCGAGTATATTTCTGTTTTCACTAGGATGAAGAACTGTGTCCCTGATAGCTTGAAAAACAACTATGGGTGGTAAGCAACCAAGAAATAGTCTTGGTAACCAAGTATATTTCTTTCCGACGTGACTAAGGCAGTTATTTCCCCATACGAAAGTCTGCTTTCCATTAATTTGTGCAAAAACACCTATTACTGCAACAGTCCCCATGTTGACGATCAGTTCTTTACTGGTATTTCTATTAATTAAGGAATAATTTCACCCAGGTTCCAGGACATTTATTTAAAAAACAAATCTCAAGTTATAAGCGATCAGTGTCCCTAGATTACAAAAGATGCCTTCCCAAAAAAGCTCATTGGAGATGACCACCCGCACGCAAGTCGGATTTTAGGAAAGTTAAAAATGGGAAGAAGGAAACAATAAATACATCAAAAGAAGAAGGAAAAAAAAAAGACGGGAGTGTAGGAGCAAGGGTCATTGGTTTCATTCGTTGTTTTCTTTCTGAAAGCCGCCGTGTGTGGTGATGATCTCACTGAGGACATCTTCAAGTCGAGATTAGGGGAGGAAAATCCACAGACTCAATTTAGAGAGAAGCTCTGTTTCGTGAAAGGAAAAAACTAGTGAGTGTTCTGACCACCCTTACTGAGCAATGAATCATCTAGCCGCACGGTTCCTGAGCTTTTAAAGAAGGAATGCCAAGCCGAGGATCGCGTCATCTCGCACTTACTGCTGGCACCAAAGGCAAAAGGATCAATGGTTGCAAGCAGCTCACTATTCTGAGGAAGAATCGATGGAAACTTCTAAAACGGTAGTGATTACTTTTCGACGGCAGTCAAGTGGCTGTAGAACTCGGAAGCCACTGAGGGGTGTGTAACGAGTCGCCTGACTAACAACTGGCCATGGTAATGGATGGTGCTCAAGCATCAAGCAGACAACCAACTACTGGAACAGAACTGTTCCTACCTCCTAGCATTCTCGCTGCGGAGAACGGCGGACTCCTCGGACACAGGAAGGCAGGCAGGCCGCGATGGTTTGCTCAGAGAAGGCCGTGGGCACCAAATCACCTAAAGCCGTCGTCTGTGCAGATCCTGCCAGTGCTAGCGTAATCCTCTAGTGATGATCCTGGAAGGATGATCTGGGGATCTGGTGACATCTCGTGGAACTGTCCCCACGCGAAAGACCCCCGTGCCTAGTTTCCTTGGATCCCAAAGCTCCTCTTTCAGTATACCCAGTTAGACTATGAAGCACCGCTTCAGTGCCCCGATTCTGATTCGAAAACGCAGGCATATGGAATAAAGGCAAAACTGAAATCACCAAAACAGCAATCAGCATTATTTGGAATAAGTTTTTGTTGTTATGGACATCATAAATAGTGCTAAAAATAAGAATTTAAGGGAAGTAATTCAAGTTCATATGAACATCGGTCACCTTAGTAACATTCTGGAACAACAGAGATCGATTAAATATTTTACATGAAAATCTAATTCCTGACTGCAAGAAATACGACAGCAAACAATTGACTGAGAGTGGAAGATTTCAAGAAAGTGGCGAAAACTCGAATGGCAATGAAAATACAGACGATGAGCTTTTCTGGTGGAAGTGCAGGCCTAAAAGATAATTAGAAAAAACAAACATCTGGTGTATGTCTTCTGCAGAAATGGAGTGCTGAGGTATTGGCTTTTCTCATCGTAATCAGTGAAGTTAGCAACTTGTGAATTCTTCACAGTGACCCTGAAAATTCGATTTCCATTTGTTAAAATGCCTACTTGCTAGTTGCCTTCCCTGTACGGGCACTTTTATGCATCTGTCTTCATTGTCTTTGAAGCTCTGGTCAACAGACTACTCTCCTTCTCGATCTGGAATCTGATGAGGAAACCAATAAGCAATTAAGCTCCAAATAGTGGAGGTGTTGTAAGGGAGGCAACATCTAGATAAGGTATTTCTTGACTGATTCAATGGGAAACAGCAGCAGGGAGAGTTACTCAATCGCTTTTATCATTTTCTTGTTCAGCGTTTGCACTAGCTTCTGTATTTTCAACTCGAAAGAAGGAGGTACAAAACTTACTTTTGCCAAAAGCATTCCTGCAGAGAAGCACCTGATCGCTGCTACCTTGAAGTGCGCGCCAATTCCTACCCGCAGATTTCGGCTGCACTTCCGGGATGGTGACGAAGAAGGATGGAAAAGGAAATCACACCAACTCTGTCGATGTTTAGCAGACGAAAGAACGCAACTGCTTCGATTTCAGATCTGCGGATCTGAGTATTCGATCTGTCGGACGTGCAGTGGATGCTGCACAGGGAAAAAATTCGATTAGAGAATTGAGGCAGGAGAACCACTTTGCTCGTGCACGCCCGCACACTGCGAACTCCTCTGACTCATTCCTTCTTTGAGGAAGGCGGTCACCAAGTAAGAGTTGCTGTCTGATGGTAGACTCAGAATGTTCAGTATGGTTAGACTCTGCTTGGTTAACTCGGAATCCAAGTTCCCCCTCATGACTCAGTGCTGAGTTCCATTGTGAGACCCATGTAAACGAAGTGCGGATTGCCGATGCCTGTAGTTTGCATAGATAAATGAAGAAACTTTTATCGAGCAAATCTCAGGGTGTCGTTGTGATCAAGGCTAGTCCTTGCATGTATCTAAAGGACACCACTCAGCCTATCATCAGATCAGATGGTGTATCTAGGATGCGTACGATTCAAAGTTGCCTTGAATAGAAGGGTTGAACTGAGCATCGTAAGGTCGCTGCCCGCGTCGGAGGCCTAGTGGTTAAGGCTTCCGCGCGTGGCACCATGCGTCGCGGGTTCGAATACACCAGCAGAAACTGACGCCACTGAGTCGTTGGGTTCCGAGTTTCTCCTGCAACGGAGAGCGGACCCCCGTCACCGGGGGACAGCCTCCGGTTTCAAGATGGAGCAGGAGTTCTCACGGGCACCTCTCCAGCTGTTCAAAGGAGCGGACCCCCTGTTGAGGGGTCCCTCCGAGTCGTTGCCTCTTCATAGAGTGTGTACAAGGAAGCAAGCGAGAGCGATTCCCTGCGCCCCTTCTGATTCTCGGAAGCGTCCCTTCGGGGTTCTCTTCAGAGGAGTGATCAGGAGCGGTTCCCTTGCGGGTTTCCTCAGGAGAAGAAATTCCTGCTAGCGGATCCTTTCCGGGTTCCCTTGGGAGAAGTTGAAATGGAGAGGACCACTCCCCATTATGGGGGGTGTCCCTCAGGAGAGAATGAGGAAGGAGATTCCCTTCGGAGACAACCAAGGTGGGAGGTGCGATCCCCCCTGTCCGGGGGGATCCCTCCCCAAGTGTGAGAAGAACGGACTCCGAGCCCTTCCTGGATTCATAGGACGGATTCCCATTCCAAGGTGTCCCCTATCCTGAAGAATTACACTCCTTCCTGCGGGTTGCTGCGGGCGGAGGGGCGTGGAAACAAAACAGTGTGTTTGATGTTTAAAAAGAGCCAAGTGCGCCTCAAGGCACGCGACCAGCTCTGAGGTACTTAGCGAACCAAAAAAGAAAAAAAAAAAAAAGGTAACTGTCGTAACAAAGTTGTCGGATTCATCCGGAAGTCTAAAGAAACAGACACCCTTCGATCGGTTGGCAAATCCCCCACTCTGATTGGGAAGGCTAGGGAATCCTCATGGTTTTCATGTGTCACAAGGTCCAATCAGTTTTACTCTGTGTGTCGAACCCCTGTGACTTGGAGAAGGAGAACTTAAAAGAATTAGCAAAAGAATTCTGCAGACGGACTGAAATCAAGAAGAACGTCATTTGTTACATGATAATCATTTTAGGGAGAAATCAATTGCTAGTCGCCTGATTCTCCTCTTGTTGCGAGGTTCACAGATGATTGAAAGACATTTTCGAGAGAGTAGATTTTGGTGGGAATGCTTATACAATGGTGGCAAAACAGGAATACTCTATAAAAATGCAAGATGCTTCGTCTTTCTTGTACAGTTGTAGGATGCCATGAGGGAAGAAAGCAATAGAGAAAAGCTTACAATTATTTGTAGAAAAGGGCAAAAACTGAAGTCCAATACCGTGCTCTGGAAGTTTATATGTCATCATTCATTGAGTCCGGCAAGGAGAGCTTTCATTTCAAAATGAGTCGACTCTGCCCGCTTCGTATAATCCACAAACCAGTCCCGAATTGGGTCAAGAATATTTGTAATTTTCATGCGGAATTTGAACGAATGATGTTTCTATAGCATCGTCTTCATGTTTGGCTCACGCAGCTCCTGTTAACAGGATTTGCAGTGCTTTTCGATGTTATATCACGTCCGTTCTTGTCTTCCACTTCGAACGATGAGTGAAAACCCTCACAGGTGATGCATGAAGATGATTTTTTGGAAATTTGTTTCATGTATACATTTCAAACAGAACAGATAAGAATGTTCCAATGAATATCTATCATTAAACCTATTGAGCAAACTTCTGTGCTTACTGGCTTCGTGAAGTTGCTTAGAAGTCTTGTTTTTGAATCTCTTTGAACAACTTTTGGGCCATTTGGTTTATAAATGTGATATGGAGTAAATGTGATATGCTTGCAAGAAAATGTGGCGTGTTTTTGTAAAATACGAAGGTGCTTAGCTCTCCTTTTAGTGGAAGCGTTGTAAGAAATGCTTTGCATTCCTACCTTCTGATTTATCACTGTAAGTTAAGAACCCTTAAAATGGGCCTCGAATTTAGCAAACTCCAATAAAAAATAATTAGTAATAATAGCTTGTGAAGTGTGGGATAATGTGCAAGGAAACGAGACTCCTTCCTCTTTTCTGGCGGCTGCAGAGCTCACGAAGATGCTCGTTTGTGTTCTGCTTACTCCAATTTAAATTCCATGAAGTGTTTGTAAAATTCACCTCTGCGAGGTGTATCCACTGATAGTGGGAGGGAGCAATATTCAAATGATGAGGCGAGCGCTGCACTGTGTATCCCCGTCGTAGGCCTGGCGTGTAATGCATTGGGTAGCACGGATTCGAAACCATGAATTTATAAAGGTTGTCTGATGAAATATGTGTGAAAAGGATCATGCGAGGTGAAGTTTAGGAAACACGTTATGAGTTTTGAATGTGAACCAAATGTAAATGGATTTTCAGAGTACAAAGAATTATGTGAAGAAATCAGCAATTTAAGTTTCGAGAATGTGAGTATTTGAAATAACATGACCGATCTTCTTAATGGACGTTTGAGTGCTCAGTACATGAACACAATTTTGTATTTAACATGGCTTAGTAATCATTATTCCGCGGTTAGACTGTAATAAGATCTGTTGTAATCAAGATTTTACCATAGAACTTCTTGAAACCATCAAATTTATCAGACTCCATCGCAAGACAAAACGTGTTTGCAAATATTAACAGTGGAGCCTTAAACCATAACGTAAGCCTTAAATGTATTTCTTAGTAAATTACAAGTAAGCTTTTTAAAAGAAGGCAGTTGGATGAGAATCTGGTTACAACTGAGATGTGTTCGTTTACCCCGTCCCCACATATATGTCAAGTTTCATGGGAATTGACATTTTATGAGCTAATGACTTAGTTTTGTTTTCTTTCCGTTGCACAAGTTCCGTTTCTTAGGTTTGTATGTTTGTATGCTCGTTTTTGAATGCAATGAATGTTGCAATTATGTGTTATCATTATGTTATTCCGAAAACAAGTTATAACATATGTTCTTGTTTTCTGCATGCAGGTTTTGCACCTGCTTGCCCCAGTTTCCACTCTTAACAGCGTTTTTGTTGCAGGTCTCGGTCATGCATTTCATTTATTTTGGCTTTTCATTCATTTTAGCTTGATAATAAAGAATTCGATATCCCATCGGACCATGAAACTTTTGAATATCTTTTAAATGACCTTACTGACGATGTAACCAAGGATGAAGATGGTAGTTTGCTTGAAAGTTCTGAAAGTTTAAATAGCTTTGGACATGAAAATCCATGTGTAAGAGCCGAGTTTTTTGTATTGATTAATTTTGTTAAAAGGTTTCTTATTTTTGTTTTTGATTCTTTTTATTTTAACTTTTTTTTTGTAGATCACACATTTTAAGTGTCATGAAACTGATACTGAATCAATTCATTCAAAAGAAAGTAGCAAATCAAGTCGCCTGAGGCTGGATAAGCATGGCTCCTCCTTAACAAATGATTTTATTAAAACTCATTCAATTATGAAACATGTCCTTCTGAAACAAGTATCAGTGCAGCTTTGCTCAGCTTTGGTAAGCAATGCCAAGAAACAGTCTCCCATAGAAATTTCAGGAAAGATGCTAATGTCTATATTATAGAAATACATTAGCTTTTAGGTTTTATTCATTTCTTTATTTTCTTTTTAGGATCGAGTGGGTGTTGGTTCTCCTACTGTACTAGCAATAGGTACTTTCATCGCACTAGGGACATCACATGATTTTGTATTGCTGTTTGATGTGTCACAAATTTTAAGATGGTGTTTTGAGCCAAGAAAAGATGCTAGTACACAAAATGGTGGTGTATCTAGCATGGCCTTTTGTGATGATTCCAGCAAACTGCTCGTTGGTTATGCAAAAGGCAAAATTTCTCTGTTTGATGTCTATAATGGCAGACTCCTTTATTCTGTCACTGATGTTCATTCAGTAAGCTCTGCTGTGTTACACATTAAGGTGAGCCTGAAAAAAAGTTGAACAGAAGCTTGTTTGTATTGTCCTGCACAGCCAGTAAACAATTGTTGCCTAAAAATTTAAAGAATGTCTATGAAAGTGATCAGATGTTTTCATGTTTACATTTATCTGGTTCCAAATATCTGAATGTTTTTCGTTTAATAAGAAATGGAAAACATCAAGGCATGTTCAGTAATTTAAGTCATGAAATATTGAATAATGAAAATTTGGGACTAAAATTTGCATCAAAATTGACAAGAAATGCAGAGCAAAATCTGGGTATTTCTGAATGCTTTATGCTTAAAACAGAAAAGGAACAATTTTCATTCCTGTTATTACAACATGACATGGAGTGAATCATAAGCCAAGATCGAACCACAACCTGTCTCAAAGTGCTAGATTGTCTCAAAGATAAGGCATCTGATAAGGAAAATTTGGCAACTTTACACAAGTTTTCTCCTAAGTAAAAAATTTGGGTTCTAATATTTATCTAATACTTTTACAAGATTATCAAGTTGTATTATATAAATGTACGACATCCATTATTTATTGATTGATTGTTTTGACTCTATATCTGAAAGAATGTGATCATCATTGCTTTGTTGTTTCCTTGCATGTGCAAGCTGTCTACCATGGGTTGCCTTTAATCTGAACTCCAATAGGTGTTTGTCTGCAATGCAAAGCATGATTATTTTTAGGAAATCATTTCTATTTAACATGTGATTGGATGTGAGAAGTAGTTTTGCTTTCCACATTTAAAAGGAGCTTCTGTTTATAGTTTCATAATTGCTCAGTGCATAAACATTATCTTTGAATTGTAATTTGTAAGTTGAATGTCAGCATAATTTTGCTCAAATTTTGTTTTAATTTTGTTTGTTCTCAAGAATTTGTGACTATAGCCAAGTACAATTTTCATCACCTTTTCTCAGTAGTCTAGCACTCCAAACTACAATGTTTCAAGTCTAGAAACATTTGCATTGAATTCAAAGAAAAGTCTGTAGTTGAAACAAGCAAGTGACCAAATATACCCCCGGAAGCACATGAGTTCACTTTGTGATATGTGGATATGGTTAAAATATGATTGGCAGATGATACATGGCACATAATTGATATTTTTTCGCAGTTATGTATGTTTTTTAAAGCGTTGCAGACCATTTTGTAATTTAAAACTAAACCTTTCCTCCATTTTGTTCAGCCATATAGTTCTACTTTGACCTGTTTGGAACATCGTGCAATTAAATTTCATCATTTGGTTTTATTTTGTTTCTTTTGATATGTCTGTGATACACAGATAAGCACTCAGAGACGCTGTAAACATGAATACGTTTTTTTGTTTACCTCAAATGTGGCTGACAATATGCTCGTGTGAAAATTAGCAAATGATTTATATTCCACATATTGCTTGAGTTTAATGAATCCGACTCCAACAGAATCACTTGTGGTGTCTTTTCTGCATCCCGAAAACATAAAATTGTGTTTTGTTAGTGATATTAGCTAAAGGTTTTTGGAATCACTACTTCTAGGATAACAGTTTGCATATTTGAATGTATTTTTTGAATGTATATCAGGAATACTATGAATCTAGTCATATGTAAATCATAAAATTTGGTGGTTAATTCTATGGCTATTTTCATTATTAAATGATTTGCGATATATGTTTATTCTCATATTGTTGCATTCTCATATCAGGTGCTTTAGTGGCTGTCGAACACTTTAACAGGCTAAGTTTTGCAGAATGTGGCATGGCGCTGTACTTGTACAGTATCTTAAATGAATTCAAAAATGTTCAGCTATAGAATGTATTTAGTTCATTTTAGTAGTGTAATGAAAAAAAAAAAAAAAAAAAAGGAAACATGCATTTCCTGGATAAACTGAATAAATGCAGATTTTTCCCAATCACAGTAAACATACTTTAGAGAAACTCATATCCTAAGAAAACCTTAGGGACATGCATTTAAGCTGACTTTAAATTCTTAAGCCTTATGTTATGCCAAAATATCAAAATAAAGATGTTCGTTCAGTCCATTCAAATATATCAATTGTGAGAAGAGATATTGACAAAGAATCAAAATTTCAGTCAGAAAAGCAAAATGTTTGTTTATATTGTGCAGAACAAAATGTCAGTTTTATATTGTGGATTCCCCATCATTTTCTTTACAATATCCAAATTCATCAGGATAGTTATCTGTTACCAATTTGTGATGGCTACTTTGTTGAAGAGTGATTATGAAACATATGTGGTTGATTCATAATGTTGGAAATGGATTAGATGGAGAATAGCAAGTAGATTAGTTTTGAAAAAATACTCAAAATGATGGATTATTATGATTATTTAAAAATGTTCATGTAATTAAAGGGTACTTACAACTGCATAACTGATGTTAATATTACATTATAGGTTTCTATGTAAAATTTCAGCAAAAATAATTTTTTTCAGTTATAGGATGTTCAGCAAATTTTTCTAATAATAACAATTTTAGTTTGGAATAAAGAGATTTGAAAATGCATATGTTATTTTAGATAAATTGTTTATCAAAAATTCGAATAGTCCAATGAAAGTGTATTTCAAGATACAAAGAAGTATTAAATTGGACCGACTGTTTGGCAAAAATTTTGATAATTGTTTTGTAAAAAAAAAATTTTTCCATTTTTCTTGAAGTGCATTGCAAATTTTTATGAATGAAATGGTTACAGTGCTATTTTTCAGTACAGCAGTGTTCCATCAGTTGCATTCTGTAGTGACTCTGGTGGCTCCGTCTTTGAACTGAGTTTTACAAAAACTTTAGGCAACGTCAAATGTGAATCACGATGTATATTTTCCGGCAGTCAAGGGGAGGTGTGTGCATTAGAGCCCCTGCTTTACCCCTATTGGAACACTGCTTCTAGTAATATGAATATTGTGGGTTTGGCTACACTAACCAAGGTGTGCATCATGACCTTTCACGGTTTTTTGTTTTCTAAATAGAGAATTGTATTATGTAAAGTAGAATTTACTGATATCTATACGATGAAAGTTTTTTTGTTTTGTTTTGTTTTCCATCCAGATTTTAAAAAAATTATTTTTGCATGTTTGTTTTTTTTGGTAGGTCATTGTCATTTGTACCTGGCCAGTTCTCCAGGTCTTCTTTACCCATTCCCTAGAGAAGGACGTGAGTTTTCCA
Organism: Raillietiella orientalis; assembly: GCA_036172245.1. Taxonomy (NCBI): domain Eukaryota; kingdom Metazoa; phylum Arthropoda; class Ichthyostraca; order Raillietiellida; family Raillietiellidae; genus Raillietiella; species Raillietiella orientalis. Next base: position 19,910 of record JAYWIR010000169.1, read on the forward strand.
CCTTTGCTTGCTTGGCAACATTTTCCTGCTCTAAATCAGCAGAAGAAAAAAGTCTTGGACCCACTGCTGTTGTTTGCAAAAAAGAACTGTGTTTTTTGTTATCAGGTTCCTATACAAAATGAAAAGAGCAGACATGTATTTTTTGGTAGATGACTCTGTTCTCTGAAGTGAAACCACGTTTCTTTCCTTTATACACCATCCAGTTATCTTACAAATTAGTTAATTTGTCTTGGCTTACTGCAAATACTTTGGCATTGCTGGATGAACAAGAACAAATGCACATCATGGATTTGAAAAGTCAAAATGAATTGGAATCTTGGGATCTCTCTGGCATACAGCTAGTGTACAGCAGTAGTCATTACAAGGGTTTAGCTACTGGAGGCAATGTCAGTCCAGCTATGGTTGGTATTTATTTTGTGAAATGCATCAACTCTTACATACTTTTAGGCTTTAGTGGGAGAGCGAGCGTGCTACTCGGCAGTGATTAGTCAGAGCAGTCAAATCTTATTGTTAGGTGTCAAATCAGTGCACATAATGTGCATGCGTACTTGGAATGAGCGTTTAGATTTTCTAATGGGCAAGGAGTGTTTCAGAGAAGCTTTGAGTGTTTGTAAGCATATGTATGATGGAGACATGCAAGGAATCTTGGGCTTGCCAGAGCGTGTTAGTGCAAAGAAAAAATTAATATCACAGAAAGTATAGAGAATCATCATATGGTGGTCACCCCACTGTATCTTTTGGACTAGATGTTGGCTATGCTGAATGTGTACTTGCAGCATTTTCTTTCCCATGTTCCTCAATCCAATGATGTCCACTTGATTCGCTCTTATTTCCAGTCCCATATTAAGTTGTGCTTGGAATTATACCTTCTTTTAGGGGAAGAGTAAGTTGATATATCTAGATCAAAGTGAACAACAACAACAAAAAAATTGTAGCGATCTGGCTTTAAGCAAAGTTTGGGAAATGTGTTGGGATCCTCTTGCACAGGAGGCGTTTTTGGAATGTCTGGAACCCCACTTATGTAATGGTCGATTGAAAACTCTTCCTCCATCTTTAACTCAAAGCTTGATTAATCACCTTGAGGAGCATGGTCTTTATGAGGTAACAAAATCGTCACCAGCAACTGCGTTAATTATTCTGGTAGTCACTTGAAGCCTGCCTTCTTCATATTGATTGCAGTTCTGTGGATGTCCATCAATCATTGTCAGCTTGCTGGGCGCATGGATTGTATGATGCTGTCTTATCCATTTCCAATAGAGCTCTGCAAGATTTTGTTTGTTGCTTTGAAGATTTGACAATAGAATTGCGTAGTGCACTGCAACCAGGAGCCATTATGAGTGAACAGCTGATTGCACTTGGCAATAAACTCCTGGTGTATATATCCTGCTGCTTAACAGGCAGAGCCTATCCATGGGGTGAGCTCTCAGAGGAATTGAGATCCCAGGCTCAGTTTGATATGGTACGCTGTTTGACCCAAATCCATACTCGAGATGCAGCAGATTCAGAATTACCATATCCCTATTTTAGGTAAAGTATCGTATATTGCAATATAAATCATTTCTTTGAAGACTGTTCTTATCATTTAATGCACGTGAATTTCTTAATGTTTTGTCACTGGCTTTCAATGATTCTCAGGGAAAGAGCGAATTGAGCCATTTGCAGAAGCAACGTTTTCTTGACATACTTCTGGACATAAGTCAGTCATATGATGTGAGGCAGGTTGGTCACAAAAAAGCTACAAGATTTCATCGAGCTTTCATAGAAAGAAGAATTGGAGACACTTTTCCTCTTTGTGGCCAGACAAGTGGTCCATTCTCCCCCCAAAATGATTGTGGTTGGAGAACAGGTCTTTGACCAGGTACTGCATTATTTGCTGAAATCTGCACAGTATCAACCAGAAAGCCAGCAAATGCTGCTTGGGTTGTTGCACTCACATGTGCTAAATGATAATCAAGAGGAATTTGTGTTACGTCAAGGGATGGACGTCAAATCGTTAGTTTTTTTGTTTTTTTCTGGAATGTATAACAGCTTGTTTGTTTTCTTGATGAACAGCTACGAAGCATGTGAATTCATTTATCGCAAACGAGGACAGCTAGAACTGTTATTGAAGTATTTGCTTCAAGAACCTCAGCAGCCTGATAAAATAATTAATTTTATGCAAGAAATCATAGATAGCAATTCATTGCCTCGAGAACTTTTATCTGAAGTTCTAGCTAGTGTTCCTAGTCTCATTTCAATTGATGCTCAAAAGACAGCTGATATCTTGCTCAAACATGCACAAAGATGTTTTGAAGAAATTTTGCGAAATTTGGAAACCATGCCAGGATTACAATATGACCTGGTGAATGTTTTGTTGCCAAAGTAAGGTGATGAGTGTTGATCAACTTCTAAGCAGTTTTAGGTTAAAAGATTTTGTTCCTGAATGCTATTCTCGCTTCCAGGATAGATATGTTCAGCTTTTATGTCAATTTAATCCGGAATCCGTTACATCTTATTTGACTGCCATAGATGATCCAGATGTGCATAAATTGCTTCAAGTAAAAATTATCTCTATATTCTATTTTTTAGAGAAGCTTTTAGATATGTGAACGTGCTCAAGTATTGGAAGCAGTAGCTTATTTGTTAGAACAGCAAGGAGATGTGCAAGGTGCTCTCATGCAGCTTCTGCAAAACTTAACTCTTGTTATGAAGCAAGTGAGTTGTCTACTGGAAAAGTGAAACAGTGTCCTTAACACGTTGATGCCCCCAATAGCGGATTGCTTTTACACCCTCAATTAGAATGTTTGCAATTCATTCTGATAACATTCTGCCTTACTTTCGATTCTACTTTCTTAAAGTAACGTAGGGTGGAATTTACCATCACAGCATTCGCAGATTAGGAGGCATTCATTCAAACTGTATTTTTTCCCAGATGGTTCCTGTTGAGTTATGCTTAGAATTACAATGCACATTGCAAGTTTTCCAGATATAGCAGGATTGCTGAATTTTATCCTTGTGTGCGACCTATTAGAGTTTTTCGTTGATATTCCACTTAATGTGGCATAATTCAGAATGTAAAGTTGAATGCAAAAACTCTATGCAGTTTCTGTTGATAAACATTTTCAGAAAAATGTTCGCAATAGCATACCAAATTGCGTCTTCAAATTTCTGGCTCCAAAAGCGGGCGTCCTTAGCATTGTGTCATTTTCTTAGTTATAAGAGTTTTGTACAGTGTTGTTTTGCGTTGTGTATCATGGCTAGACGTTATGTTCTGTTTTCCTTAACAAATCATTTCAAAGAAAGTTCTTCGATTAACAAATCATTTGAAAGAGTCTTCATTGATTCTCCAACTGTACTTGTTTTCATTTTTCACATACTTGCCAATATTGCCTCATGGTAGCCAAGAAAATGTGCATTGGCCTTACTTGGTCAAGTTCAGGTTTTCATGCAAGAGTTTGTCTTCAACTGTTTGTTTGTTTGTTTGTTTGTTTGTTTGTTTGTTTGTTTGTTTGTTTTTCAATTATTCGATTCACTCCTTGAAAAATGCAATTGATCATCTTTTGCTATTGTTTAGTATTTGGAAAATTCTGTGGAGTTCAGTAAGCTGGAAGCTGCCTTTTCCTTGGTTGTGCAATTCTGTCAACGGCACTCAGATGCAAGCCATTGGTTTGCCCTTTTAGATGTCGTGTTGGAGCCCCAGAATCTTCAGTGGAATTCAGAACAGCAGCAAGGCAAGTTAGTTTCGAAAAGGATTTTTATGTGGAGTTTATTTGACAGCTCTGCATGTCATTACTTGGCAAATGATGAGAGAAGCAGTGAGCTACATACCTCTCCCGTCTGTACTGAACAGAATCATAAAAGAGTCAAGCTATGGCAAAGGGCAGATGAAGGACATTCGTGACTTTTTGAATGGTGAGTAATGAATCATTTGATTTATTTTTCTATTCCCTGGCTCAGGCTTATTGGAGCAAGGCAACTACGAAGCTACTCTGTACAAGCACTTTGCTGCGATTCTGCATCATGACCAGTTCACATACCTGATGCAGAGCCACAGGCTGGCAGTGCGTGGCTTCAAGAACTTGTCGTTGTTTTGCGATTTGTGCCACTTGAGCATTTTCGGCGGAAGAAACGTCAAAATTTGCAAGTGGGTGTCATTGATTTTATCGTACATCTAATGCCATGCAGCTGCTTTCATACCTTTCACTGGGATTGTGTGGAACATGCTGAGTGTTGCCCAGTGTGTAACGCGGGTAAAATGCAGGAGACGCCTGCGTTAGGGAAGCCGTCCGTTCGAAAGCCGGAAGCCGAAATGCCTCCGGTACGTGTACGTGCCAAAGTGTGTTTGAATTCGTGTTGTGCACGCAGGTGCAGGAAGCGGAAGAAAATCACACTCGGCCAAAGTCGCGAGTTAAAGAAAGCAGCAGCAGCAGCAGTTCCAGTGCTGCGTCCGCAACCTAGCAACGCTCAGAAGTGCGTTGTCTTCTGCAGCCACCGAGGAACTCCGAATTCCATGACAAATTTGAACTTTTCAAAGTTCACTTCGCACCTGTCTAGTCGCTACCCAGATTTTATCCTGCTCACATGTAAAACATTGCAAATAAGGGATACTCACTTTTTTTTTTTTTTTTTTTAATAAAAGGCAGTAGCTCTGACGTTGGCGCTGAACAAAATGGCGGGAATCAGTTCTCCTTCTCCGTGATAGACCAGGCAGTCAGGTGGCGGCGGATATTTCCGGTAGTAAAGAGCACACTTTTCCATGGAGAACACCCGCCAAGGTCGGCACATGCAGTTGGAGTGTTTCTCCTTTTTTTTTTTTCTTCCGAAAAAACAAACAACCAAAGGAAAGAGAGGCTCAGAGAAGTCACAATGCTTATTTCTCCCCTTTTTTAAAGAAAAAAAAAAAAGGAAGAAGCGCGCGAAGAGGGCTTTTATGAGCTGTTCCCGGGGTGTTCACGTGGTTTCCCGAGGGCCGTCGCCACGAATCGTTACCGCAACGGTCGTGGCAACGCAATCCACCCAGCAGGTCTGAGAGAGACTCCGTTACCCGCGCTTGCTGCAGTTCGGGTCCACTCCCCGCCTCGGGTCCAGTGATGTCGGCGGGCGCTGCACAGGACTCCCCAGCGTAGCTCCAATCTCGCCACTCGAGAGGGAGGGCGCGGTTGTTCAGGAGCGCCGTTGGAGGGGCAGTCGGATTGGATCCGCCTGAGCATTTCCACGGGCAGGCGCTTCAAGTGGCGTGCCCGTGGGCGGATTCCCCGCGGCAAAGGTGTGGTTCTGGCCGCCTTCCAAGAGAAAAGGAAGCTCTTGACCCGTTCCTTGAGGCCAGGTAGGACCTCGAGCAACAACACTTTTGTTGCCCACTTCCTTCTGTCCCATCTTTTGGTTTGTTCCGCTCCAGAGGAGGCGAGATAAGAGGACGGAGGACCCTTTCTGCTGAGGAAGGCTCTTTCGGGCGCCTTAAGGGCTTGAGTGAGCTTGAAGGACACTGCAGCCCTTTGGAGGGATGCCGGTCGCGGATCAGGAGGATCCGATCTGCAGCTCCACTATTCCCAAAGGTGCGCCTCCCGATGGAGAGGTCATGGAACCAGTAGTGGCTCCGTAGAGGACGTCAGTGTTCCCGAATGCGATGGTGGAAACTCGCGTAAAGTTAGCAGCGCATGGGCGATGCTACCCGCATACGCCGGGATGTTTATTCAAACTCCTTCCGAAGTCATAAGAGAACGTGGTACAATGCCCCACCAACTGCAAACATTCCGCCGGGACGCAGACCAGCCTGACTCTCCTCGGCAGTGGAAGGGGATGGGGGAAAAAACAAAAAGAAAAATAAAACAATAAGACAAAAAAAAAAGAATTTGGAGGGCGGGGAAGGGATCACTGCCCACAGAGAGGACGGTCCATCCTTTGCAGGATGCCCTCGAGGTCCTCCTTTAATCCACCCAGCTGGGGCCATCCGGTAGCTCTCTGCAGGAAGCGAACAGCATACGGGATGACGTCCGTTGCGTTGGGATCTTCATCTTCGGCTTCACTCCAGGCCACCACAACACCACGGATGCAGCAAAGTGCTTGCAGGGCTGCGGCTGGCGTCAGGGCATCTCAGAGAAGACTGTAAACTTCTCTAGGGGTTGCCGCCAACTGGTATTCCAAGGGTCTCCGCCATTTGGCCGTTGCGTAACAAGAGGGCCTGCTGCACAGATCACTTGCGAAAGAACAGCAGAAGCAGTCTCCACAAACGGATTCCTAGGAAGGAACACACTGTAGCCGGATTTCGACAATGATGGCAAGAGATGCCGACTGGGTGGCTGCTGTTAGTGAGACAGAGGAATGCCGCCGGACCGTCTGATGCAGAGACTGGCCACCTTGGAAAAGAGGAGCAGTGTTTGGATGGCTGCCTCATATGTGGGTGCCGGAAGCAATACGCTGGGAACTCGGTTGGTGGTTCTAGTCCTACGGTGCAGCTTCCCTCTCTGCAAAGTGCGGGTCGGAGGTAACACGTTGAACCTCATGAGCTATGGACCTATGAAAGTCGGATGGTGCCTTCCTCAGAAGATATCTGTAGAATGAAAAAAAATCACAAACGTTTGCTTCCTGAGATCCATAGAAAACCACAGGAAGACGAGGGGGATGCTACCGTTTACAAGAATGCTGCAGAGTATGCTAAACGATCAACTTTGCTGTACCTTAAAACAAAAATGCTGAAGCTGTTTATTGACTTCTATCCTTGAAAGGGTCATAGAACTCTGCAGGAATAACAAAGGTTGAAGCTTCCTTGTATTCCTCGTGCGTTGTTATCCGTGTAGTAGAACAAGATCACGGCTTTACCTCGGTTGGAAACCACGGTGAGGCCGGCGGTGCTTGGACCTACGATCGTCAGGAGGTCGACGGGCGGAAGGTTCTGCCCATTTCTGCCGATCGAGACCTTCTCGTTGGTAAGAATGTTCACGTTAATCAAGGAGACGGTCACAAATTGGCAAGGAATCGACGGCTGCAAAGAGAATGGATTGCACCCTCAGACCATCCTTTAATTCGAATTATGTAAGTCCATCGAGGCCGTCCCACCGCCCCCAAGCGATGCGAATTTGGAGAGCGAGTTTCAGCACGCAGGAGTGGAGCAACGCGCGTCCGGAGCAACGAGGTTCCCGCCGGCATAAGGCCCGACGCGAGAACTCGTCGCTGGAAACCTAGGAAGCTTAAACTTTCTGTAAGCTGTCCCCCAGCTCAGTTGGAAAAACCCGCGCCGGTGCGAGGAGGCGTACGCTACTTCGCTCCAAGGGGCGTGCGAATCTCCGGCCAAGGGACATCCGGCGAGATTACCTGATTTCGGGTTAGCAAACACGCTCGGCACGTACCCGTATGAGGAAGGATAGCATTTGCTGTGGAACCGGCAGCTGCTGCACCAGGGAGCGGGAGATCGTTCTCGTCTGCCGGCGGAATTGGGACGAAACCTGGAACGCGTTGTTCACCTTACTCAACGTCAGCCGGAAGCCACGCGCGGCTACAGGCGCCTGGAATCTGATCATCGTGGGTAGGAAGAGCTGCACGTTGGGGAAGGTAGGCAAATCTCCTCGAACCCCGACTCTGGAAGGGACTCCCTCCGGTTAACTGCTTTGGTGCCCGGGCGAGGTGCGTGTCTTGGCGGCGCCGGCGGTCCAGCTGGATCCAGCGAGCGCAAGGCGGCGCGGAATGGGTACACACAAATCTTACACTCTTTTGCGCAAGATGTCCTCCAAAGTGAGCATGCCACCTGCTCCTAGTACGAAGCGGTTATCAAAGCTCCCAAAGACGTTCTCAGGAGCTGTCCAGATGTTGGTTGGCTGGATGGAAGTTGTAGATAGTCCCCAGCAGCAACTCCGCTGTTTACCTGAAGACCCAAAGTGCAAGCCGTGTTCGCAGGAAAGTCGTTTGGGAAGTTGGGAGTGGAGAAGACAACGGTGTTGAATCTTCCTCCGACATTGGCGTTCAGAGTGCATCCACCAGTCAGACTTTGGACGATGAAACGATCTTGGAAAATAGTCTGGCCAGGCACGATGAAGTTTGTAGAGTTTCCGTTGCCTCGCAGGGAGTGCGTTCCTCTCTGGTCAGGTAGATACTGGTCGGCTCGACCCTGGAAGACTTTGCCTGCAGATAGCGAAGATGCGAGCCCTCCCGTCTTCTATCCCGGTATCATCGAAGCAATTCAGTATGAAGTGCGTAGTTTGCTCGAAGAGGGCAAAGTATTGCAAGCGAAGCGATTCATTTTGCATCACCGGAATTGTTCCTGAGTGTAGTATTAGATGCTCCCTGATCTGTACAAGTGACTTTCTCCTTCCGCGATATGGGAATATCAGGTCGCGAATCTCCCAGTGTAGGAATCGAGAAAGAGGCGGAAGGACCCTATCTGAGTGATCCGTAGGCACTCTGACATCCACCTTCCGTAATATGGAGGGTAAGTTATGTGCAGGTTTATAGACGCGCCAAGGAATAACTGAACGGCGCTAACTCTCAACCTCTTGGAACCTCATAGATCATGGAAACCGCGAAATGGAAGTGCAATGGAGCCTCGCATGGTTCGTTCAACGGGTTGTCCTCGTGGAGACGATTGCAGCTCCGCAAGAACGCGATGTGCCAACCACTTCATTTCTCTGCATCCATTACGGAAGAAAGAAAACTCGAGGACGTGGCGTTGACGAAGGAGATTCTCCGTTCTTCTGTGTTTTCGCACTTCTCTCTAAATCACGTCAGAAAAGAAAAATCAATGGATCTGCAGAGGATCTGAATTTAGAGCTCGAATCTGCAAATACATAGCTGGAGAGAAACCGATGATGCGAAACGGTGACCATGTCTTCGAGAGCGCGTCTCTTCATCGGGGAGTCGTCCAGGGCAGCCGTCACCGCCACCTCGATCGAAAGCGTACTCGGCAAATCTCAGGCGTGGCAACAAAGGATTTCAGCACAAATTAACGGAAACACTCAAATCTCAGATACCAAAAACAAGCATGAGAGGATTCCGAGAATCCATCGCTGAACCAGGAGGACCATGTCGCCGCAGATCCACACAGCACCAGCTTCTTTGGTTTGCACACTGGTGAACTGACTTGCTCTTTACACCTGAAAACCTCGCAGAGATTTATAATTCTTTTGGAAACGTGGATAGCGTGTGAGAAAGCCGTTATAAGGCGAAACTCCTTCGCGACACGAGCCGCTGATGGTCGATTTTGGGTGGCATCAGTCGTCGGCTGACGTAGCAACTGAAGATTTGCCGCCTCCTCGAGAAGCGCACTCTTACTGCAGGAGATCACCTGACTGCTTTGCGTGGTGGCATTCGTAGGGCTCTCAGCAGCCCCTGCGCTTCCGTCTCGTTCGTACTCATCTGTTTTGAAATGGGAGCCGACGTCATCGCATATCTTGCTCTGCGAGGAGGACGTGATGTTTGGAAACGTTATGCCGAAACCGTTCGTTTTCCGTTCTGCCTCTATTCGTCAGGCAACCTTCTGCGTTTTTTTCGTCTTAATCAGTTCAGAGTTTTTGCATAGCAGCCCCGGGCTTACTAGGTCATCCTCTTCACAAGCTTCTTCGTTGCGACGTGGTGTCCACCAAGCGTCCTCAGGGTGGGCAGGGTCCCGGCCGGCAGGACGAGGATCCACCGTCATTGCGTTGCGTCCACTGTACGAGGGTGGACGATATCCATTCTTCGAATGACTGCCACCTCACCGCCGGCACTTCGGCTTGTACGGGCTTCCGCGCATAGACAAGGCCCCACTGAAAATGGGGCTGTGGTTTCCTGGAGAAGACCAGTTCTGGGGAAAAGAAGGTTCTCCCTGTTCCTTCATCTTCGCCCTTCCGTGCAGGCTGCTGACGTGATGGAGCGCTCATGCCAACACACGAAGTAAAGAAGGAGAAGTGCTGCATGGCCAGCAGCAAGAGGAGAGCGATTTGCGCTCTCTTCTCGCGCGAAACCACAAATCCACGCGTCCCATGTACACCTTGAGCGCGCGCGCACTCCGGCTCTATCTGGGCTTTTTTAGGTAGACGCGTGGAGGCAGAAAGATTGTGAACGCCTGAACTCGCGCCTTACAAGCTCTGCAAGTCCAAAATTCCTGTTTTTCGTTGGCATCCTTTTGGGTCTCCCAGATCGGGAAACTCATTCCGCATTTTTCTCCTCCACAGCCTGTTCACAGTGGGGAATCGAAAGAAACGTAAAGCACCTTTCGCGAAATTCCAGGAATGCTTCGTGGAATAGCGTACTATGTTGTGCTGACGATCGCTATGCAGATCCGAAAAACAGGAGATGCGCTCTGCTCTTTCCGATCAGCTAGGGTACCTCTCTTCTCTAACCAAGGAAACCTACGGAAAAGTGGGTAGCACGCGTCTGATCACCATGTCAACCGCTGATGCTCAGCTGCTGGAAAAACTGTGAGCTGAACGATCGGGAAGAGTGGCACCAATCATTTTGAACCCAGAGCGGGCCTTTGATGTACCCTGTGGAAGTGCGCAAGACCGAACTTCTCTTCGGCTAAACCTTGTTTCAGATGCGCTCCGGTGTGTAGGTGAGAAGAGATTTACGTCTTGGTACTCGAGTTGTGCTGATGTAGGACGAACGCGAGTCCTTTCAGTAATCATTCGACCCTCATATGGCATCTCAGTGCGTTGACCAGGAGCTTCCTCTGTAGCTCCAGGAGCGCACGTGCTTCCTGGACAGTTTGAGGCGTTTCTGCGGCGCGGCGCGTTGATCAACGTCTCTTTCAGTAGGAAACTCGTCCATGGCGTACAAACACGGCACGAAAGGAAACACCAATGCGTGAGGGACAATAACCAAGGGACAAGGGACAAGACCCTGAGCAATAACCATGGCGTCGATGGTCATTGCAAGGGCATGCATCCGTTTGACGTGACTGCATCGACGAGCGCGTCAGGTGATTACGATCCCAGGCAGATTCGTGAACCCAGCCGTCGTTGAGCGTCATTTCATTTGGAAGAAAGTTGCCGTCAGTGCCATATGAATGCCATGACTCCGCTCGTGTAATTTCCATGCAATACTTGTCGGCACCTCACGTCCGCGGAAGGCGTACGTGCCAATATTTCCTGGTGCAGGAAGATCCATCAGCAGCTGATCATTCCCGACGACTGCAATGACTTGCATTGAAGGGAAAATGGAGTCTACTCTTCATATGGCCAACTGCATCCCCAAAGACACTCCGGCAGAAAAGCTGCGCAATTGCTTTCTAGGGTATAAGCCTGCGCCAGCCCTGCAAGTCGGAACGTGAGTCTCAGAAGCCGAAGAGACCCATATAACATCGGTGCGAGGGGGATAAACCGGTACTTAAGCAGAAGGAGGGCAGCGTGGAAACCCAGGATGGGAATCTGTCACGCCCGGATATCGCATTGTAGTTAACCCCCATGGAGGAGGGTCAGCAGCTGGTTGACGCACCGGCACTTCCGTTTATCAGTCGACCTCAAGAAAGGAGGGTGAACCGATACGAGAAGCGCCTCCCTTTCCCAGCGTCTCGCCTTATTCCTCCAGCCGCTAAAAGGGAAAAGGCGAAACGAGTGGAGAAATCCAAAGCGAAGGATAATAAAACTGGCCAGCCGAAGCAGCCAGCGAACGAAACTTCTTAACAGACGTCAGAGAAGAATCATTCCAAAGACGTGGAAGAAGAGGGCTGGCAGCTTGTGAAGACCAAGAATGAAAAAAAAAATAGAATTTGAAAATGAGACGGAAAAAACTGCGGATTCGGAGAAGGCGTGGCCAGCAGCACAGTTTTTCTGCAGATTCGCATGTTTTCCAGACGCACTAAGGTTGAGCTTCTCGCTGAGAAAAATCAGAGGGCCAAGTGCCAGGTCTGGCAGTGCGGAGCAGCTTGCCTGCTGGACGACAAGGGCCAGGAATGCTCGGCCCCAGCCGAAGTACGCCGCATTGTGAGACGCTACTGCTCCTCCCTGTACGCGAAAGCCTCAAAGGACGACATTCTCTCGGAGATACTCCTGTCGCGAAAGGCGGAGACTCGCGCCAACTAAACAACTGGCGACCGATCACCTTGGTGAACTCGGTCGTCAAGTTGTTTTCCAAGCTGTGGGTCACGCGGCTAGGAAGTATCGCGGAATCTGTGGTGAGCCCGGAACAAACCTACGCGGTTCTTGGACGATCCATAGAGACGAACATCCTTTTCGTGAGTACCTGGATGCAGCTGCAGGAAGTCGTAGCGCGGAAAAGCCTGGCTGCAGCGAACGTCGCAGCTGCAGGCAAGAACAGGCGCCGACGGCAGGAGGAAACGCCAGGTGCCTTCGCGGTCGCACTAGACCTCCACAAGGCGTTCGATTTCCACCCGGATTTCGCCGAAGCGTTTATTGTAACAATAAACTTTAACAAAGACGTGCAGTGGCTGGACCATTGCTCCAGCCACGCACGAAGTAACACAGAGCCTGCCGGGTCACCGATTCGCAGACCGGTACGATCCACCACGGCAGCAGGGGAAGGGGTAAAAAACAGAAACCAAAACAAAAAGAAAAGAAAAAGTGGGAGGGTACGGGAAGGGATCATAGTTGCTGGTGGGGCCGTTGCATCCTTTGCAGGATGCCGGCAAGCTCTTTCTGTATTGCTGAATCCAGGTGGGGCCATCTCGACGCTCTCCTCAGGAACTGATAAGCTGGCTGGATGGCACCCTGGTCGCATTGTCCTCCCGTAGCCTTGCATCAGGCGGCGACGATCCCGCGAAGGCAGCACAAGGCTGCTAACGAGGCCGCTGGCCGAAGGGCGTCGGCAACAAAGAGGGCTTTCAGTACGTCCCTGGGGTTGTTGCAGGGGATTCCGATGGCCGCGGCAAAGCGGAACCAAAGAGGCCGAAGGGCAACACAATCCACAAGCAGGTGGGGGAAGGACTCCCGTTCCCCACACCTGACGCAATTGAGGTCCACCGCTCCCCAGGTCCAGTGGTATCGGCGGGCGTTGCAGGGGCGTCTGCAGTGCTGCAACAGAAGAGCCGACTCCTGCCATTTTAAGGGGAGGGTGGAGGTGTTCATCAGTACCAGGGGTTACTTCAAACGTTTAATGGGAACCTCGAGCAGCGCGCCCCAGCGCAGAAGTCCATTGGGAGGCGTACTCGGGGTGGCAGCGTCAGTTAGCTGACCTGTCTTCCACTTTCTTATCTTCTTCTCCTTCCCAGAGATTGTTACTGTAACCTCCCACTCCGCCGCAACATCGCTATCCAGATCTTCCATCAGGGAGGATAGCGCAGCAGCGAGGGGGGTTCTTCCTGCCCGCGCTCTCTTCTTTGGATCCTCCAGGATCTCGCGGAGCGTGCAACTTCTGTAAACCCCAAACAGGAACCTTCGTTCCTGTTGGGAGCGTTGCATGCCGAACTGTCCCCACGTTCCAACGGTTTCCTGCAACCAGGCACTACCGTTCAAAGGGCGACAGGTGACCAGTCCTGGGGTTTTTCGTGTCAGCGCAGCCAACTTGCGTAGCTGGAGTCCGCATCGGTTGACGCGACGATGGAATGCAAAAAACGACGTCAGTCCCGTCTTGCCGGTGGCTTGCTGGAGAAGGAGACGTGCATGGACGCACCAACAGATGCACCACAACTCTGGAACAAGTGCCGACAATCGGAACTGGAGCTGAAGCTCCAGCGGCTTAAATGTCAGGAGGCCGAGACCACCGTCCGGACGCGGAGCGCACAAGTCTTTTAAGCGGACACGGGCCCACCAGTTGCCCCAAAGAGCGATACAGAGGAGGTCCTTTGTCCGCTTTTTAATTCTCTCTGTGGGGGGGCAAACAAAAAGCAGGGGGCGGAGGAGAGGAGCCGCGAACGTGTTCCAAATCGCGGCCCGTTCAGGCAGGAAAAACCTGCCGCCTCGGAACGGGCCGATCGCCGTCTCGACTTTCTGGAGGCAGCTGGATCACGCTTCCGCAAGGGAGTAGTTCCTCAACGGCACACCAAGGTACTTAGAGCACCTCGCCGTGGGGATCCATAGACAGACCCAGTACTTCTGCTCTGCCCACGCCGCAACTACTGGCACCACCGACGACTTCGCTCTGTTTACCTGTAGCCCGGCTTCACGGCTAAGCAGATCGAAGAAGTCCTCGACTGCCGCTGCCGGGGTGGACATCGGCAACAAGATCAGAATATCGTCGGCATACGCTACTACGGCGGGCGTGCCGGGGCACGAGCTCGGAAAGAGAGCCAAAGTCACCCTTTACGCTCTCAGCACCAACTCAAAGTAGGTGCTAAAGAGCAGGGGACTGAGGCTCTCTCCGTGCCTTATGCCTTGTCGCACCGGCACGCCATACACCTTCTGACTGCTGAAAGAGATGGTAATCCTCGCGCTCCGCCAGCAAGAGCGCAGGTAGGAAATCAGGAAGGGTAAGAAGCATATGCGACCCTGGACCTTCAAGAGGAGTTCATGGTCTACACAGTCGAATGCCTTGTGCGCTCTAGGGCGGACGTGTTTTCTCGGTGCTCCTCGTGCCAGGAAGTCTCCCCCAGTTCAAGCGTCGTGTGGTTCGGTGGTCGATCAGGCAGCGATGCCTGACGCGACCACCAGGGATGGCCAGGGGGCGGCGGCAACGTCGCCCCCAGAGGTGATGGAGGTGGGGGCATCCGCCCCCGCAGAATCGGTTCCCGCTGCAGCGCGGGCGTGGAGCGCCGTTGTGTCGGCGCCATCGCCTGCAGCCGCGGCGGAATTGTCGGCCTATGTGGAGGAGGGGTACAACCCCTCATTGTTCTACAAGGTAGGCAATTTATATTCTTTAGAGAGCGCGCGCGCCTTCTCGAAGGGCATGCGCGCTCTCGATGTGAAAGAGGAGGAGCTTAGCGCTATGACCATCTGCAGCGGGGGTCAGTACGTTGAGGTCATCTGCAAGCATGCAGAGCTGGCCCAAAGACTGCTTAAAACACCCGTTGTGATGGGGACGCACAGGCTCCTCCTCACTACGGCGGAATGCAGCATGGTGGTCCACCTGTTAGACGTAACCGCGCGAATGCGCAAAGAACAGGTTCGCGCCGCTCTGGAACAATTTTGAACGGTCCGCGCGCAGTGGACGAAAGTAAGTCCTTTCGAGGACTACACGGGCTGCAACACGGCCTCACGGCTGCGCGCGTAAACGTTCGGGAGGGCTGAACTCTTCCCTACAAACTGGTGGTCGATGGCAAAACCGTCGACATATGGTATGTGGGGAAGCCGAAATATTGTGGCTTTTGCAATACGTCGGGCCACCTCAAAAAGAGGTGTCACAACGTGTAGTGCCAAGTATGCGGAACCAGGGACATACGAGGAAGGTGTGCCCTTAAGCAGCAGTGTGAGTGGTTTCCAAGAGAAACCTTAAAAAACGCGCCCGGCTGCTGAAGAAAAGGCTTGCGGCGAAAGCTGCCGCGAAGGCTGTGCTACCCGCGCCCAAGGCCCAGGTCGCACCCGAGACCCCGGAAAACAACGCCGAAAAAGTCGAGGGATCTGGCCAGGAGCCTGGGTGGCAGGTGTCAATGGCCAAAAAATCAAAGGAGAGAAGGTTGTAGAAAAAAATCGCCTACCAACAAAAGAAGAAAGAGCAGGGTAGCGCGAAAATTGAAGAGTGCAGCGTCGTCGTCGAACGCGTTCCCGAAGTTGCCGAACGCTGCCAGAAAGAACTCGCTGCTACCGACATCCACCCCTCTGTTGACTCTGTCAACAGCGTGGGGAGCGTGCCGGCGGCGATATCCGTCATCGACATCACTATCAATGACAGCCTATGCGCAAACGGCGGCGGATCTGGCTGCGTCGCTGCAGCCATCCCCCTCTAAGGCAAGTAAGAAGGCCGCAAGGCGTCCAGCCTCCCCTCAGGAGTCCCCCACTTCCGGCCCCGAGGCGGAGGCCGGAAGCGCAGCCTCCGTTTTCACGGCGCCCCGCAAGAAGGATGGACGTATGTCAGAAAAGCCGAGGAATATCGTCTTCCCCGTGGAAGGGGAAGAGATGACATCCGGAAGCGAGAATGCCATCAGCGTGGGAAACTCGCGGGACCCGTCGCCCGAGAGACTTCCACGCTAGGACACGGAGGGGATGGAGGGGTGGAGGCCAAACACGTGCCTCAGGTGCCTGAGAAGGCCGAAAGCCCCATGGACATCCCGCCCGCCTCGCAAGAGGCGTGCTCCCCCACACCTTTATCTTCCCAGGAGTAATGTCGGGAATCTCCCGCCATCGTCTGCGCATCGCCGTTTGGAAAGTGAACGGCATGACAGACGGCGGAAGGGGACGAGACATGGGCGCCCTTCTGGAATCCTTCGACCTTGCGCTGCCTCAGGAGATCCACGTGATCTCTACAGAACAAACGCAAGAGATTTCTCACCCGGTCACGACAAGGCGTTTATTTCATATAAATTCAACAGAAACAATTATATAAAACAAACCAGTTAAGGACCATGCCTCCAACCGGCGACGGCACAAGTATCAAGAGTACATTGCTGGCACGCATGCCAGAATAACACAGAACGGTTTGTGGGAACTGGGAGAACAAACAAACAAAAACAAAAGAGTAAGAAATCAACTGGCGACGCCGGGCAAGGGTCTTTGGGATCGCTCTGGTTTGCTCCGGGATAACAGTAATGGCACCATCTTTTAGCAGAGCAAGCGGGTAAAAGGTATGAATGGGCTTTAGGACGTCGTGGCCACCGGATTAAGCCGTTCCTAAAAGTCTGTAAACCGGCGGTGGATGCCGGCGATGTCATCTTTGACCTCGTCACGAAGATGAGACCACCTAGCAGCGCTTTTCATGGATTCTGCTGCAAACCGGTGAGCCTCCTTTCGCTGCGCTGACAACTCCAGAGCGTTTAAGCAGAGCGTGCACTTGACCCGTTCTCAGGAGGCGAGTTCGTCTTGCCGGAACGGGCCAGCATTCTGGAACACCTTCGTTGCCCATCTCCTCTGCCCCCTGTTTTTTGTTTGTTCACCCCCTCAGGAAGTCAAAGTCTCCGCGCAGAGCCTTCTACGCAAAGCGTTGTGGGGCGCTGCAACATCCCGTGTTAGACTTAAAGACTTGGTGGCGCCGCGTCAGGATGCAGGCTTGGGCATCCTCGACTTAAACAGCATCGAACTGCAGGTGCAGTTTCGCATGCTGCGGCTCTGTGCCAAGCTGTGGTGTACGCCGTGGTGCTTACCCGCACGCCTTATACTGAGGCGCTGCACGGGAAGCGAGGGACTGCTTTCGTTGCTACCCCACTTTCGGCACACCAGAATAGTGTTTGGCTTCCCGCTGAGGCAGCTGTCCTCACTGCTGGAAGCCCAATGTTGGATCTCCTGCTGCCCCGTGAACATCAATGCATGGCGGGAGGAATTTTTTTCATCGTGGGCAGCTTCCGAAGGAACGCGCTTGGAAGATCTTAGGAGCCTGCGACTTCTCCTCAGTCATCCAATGGACAAAGTCATGCAGGACAAGAAGAAGTGGGATCCTATGGCCTCTATATTACTCGCCGCAGCGCTGTCTGCCCTCAGGGCAAGCAACGACAGTTGCCTACCGGCGAATTAAGAGTTCTCCTGCTCAATAGCGAGAGTCAGTAAGCTTCTCGGCTGCTGGACGACAAAGGAACTGGTGGAAACTGCCACTTCTCATAATCGGGCGAAGGGCCTGCTTCGGTGGAGTGAACATTTAAGTGTACCCCGCGAAGAGATAGTGGTCCCCATCGTTTGTTTGAACAGCTCCGTGTTCCCCCTAAAGTGGAAACAAGATGTGCTGCTATTTTTACATTGTGCATTACACTGTAATAGGCAGCGAAGCATCGTTTCCGGGGGAGCTGCTTTGCCAAACTGTTTAAGGTGCGGAGAGATCGAATCTTTTCCGCACCTTTTGCTGGACTACGGTGACCTCCGTGAACTGTGGCGAAGGCTGATTTCAGCCATCCTGCCGCAGGGAGGAACTGCAATGATGTGCTGCGGCGCTTCTTCAGGAGGAATGGATTTTCGGTAGTCGCGATTGTCGCAACCATGTGTTGCATTCGCTCCATCGTGAAGGCCCGCTACGCCCTGGAGTTTTCACCCGGTTACGCCGAAGCGTTTATTCCTAAACACTTTGTTTTCGCGGTACGAGGCCCCGTTACGGCCAATAGTTCTTTGGACCTGCCGGGAAGCCGGCTCGCAGGCCGGCTTGACTCTCCTCGGCAGCGGAGGGGGTAGAGGGTAAAAACGAAAAGGAAAATAAAAGAAATAAACGAAAAGAAACTATTTGGAGGGCCGGGAAGGGATCACAGCCCGCTGGAGGAAGAGACCATCCTTTCGAGGATGCCCTAGAGGTCCCTCTTCATTGTTCCCAGATGGTACCAGCCGATCGCGATTCGCAGGTATCGACCAGCGTGTACGATGGGATCCCTGTTGCTGCTTCCTCTGTTGGCTGCGCTCCACGCGGCCACAATCCCTCGAAGGCAGCAAAGTGCTGCCAGGGCTGAGGCTGGTGTCAGGGCGTGTCGCACGAAGAGGAGTCTCATAACGTCTCTGGGGGTGCTGCCTACCGGCATTGAAAGGTTCGTAGCAAAACGTTCCCACAAGGGCCAGAAGGCTGCGCAGTCCACTAACAGATGGGGGAGGAATTCCTTCTCCCCGCACACTGCACAGTTCTGTTCAACATTCCCCAACGTCCAGTGGTGGCGGCGCGCGTTGCAGGGAAGACCCCAGTGCAACGACAACAGCGCCGTTTCCTGCCACTTTAGGGGGAGGATGGATGAATCAATGAACGACGGGGGCCACTCTAGGTCATCCTACGGGATGCCAAGCAGCTCGTCCCATCTCCGTAGTCCATGCGGGTGAACTCTTGGGGTCGCGGCGTCAACCAGTTCCCTCATGGTCCACCCAGTCAGATCCTTCTCTTTGCCCGCTATCCGGCAGGAGACTTGCCATCTCGGCTTCCGAATATTTTGGAGCGTCCTCCGTAGGAAGGGTAGCGCCGTGGCCAGTGGGGTCGTCTCCGCCCATGTGCTTCTGGCGGGACACACGATCATGTTCCGCAGCGTGCAGCGGGTGTAGATGCCGGTACGCAGGCCGTTGCAGGATTCTTCACTGATATTCTTTATCTTTGCCCACGTTCCAACTGTTTCTTCCAGCCATGCGCTGGAGTTGGCGGGGCTGCAGGTCATCCACGCGTTCTCCTTTGCCAGGGTGGCCATGAGTCCCAGGAGAAGTCCGCATCTTCTTTTTTTCCGGCCGGGGCACAGAAGAAAAGACGCGAGTCCTTCAGTCCCGGACACACGTCTGGCGAGAAGGAGGGCCGTTACGCACCACCGAATGTTCCACATTTTCGCTGCGATGGCTAGAGTACGCCACCGCAGCTGTGTTTCCATTCTCTCTATCGTCAGTACGCTGAGACCTCCGTCCCGACGTAGAGCGCACAAGTCTTTTGAAGGCACACGAGGCATCCCGCCGCCCTACAGGGCGATACGTAGGAGGTCCTTTGTTCTTTTTCTTAATTCACGGGGTACGGGGCAAACAAAAAGCAGGGGGCGAAGGAGGGGGGCCGCGAACGCGTTCCACACCGCGACCCATTCCGGCAAGTGAAGCTTGCCTTCCAGGAACGGGCCGATCGCTGACTCCACTTTTTGGAGACGACCTGACCAGGCTTCTGACTGACAGAAGTCCCCTAACGGAATTCCGAAGTACCTTAGGTACCTGCCCGTGTGGATCCCCAGGCCGATCCAGTCGGACTGCCCCTCCCACGTCGCTCCCACCGGAACAACCATGCTCTTGCTCCTGTTGACGCTCACGCCAGCACCGCGACGGATCAACTCAAAGAAGTCTTCAAGCGATGTCGCCGGGGTGGACATGGGCAACAGGAGAAGCAGGTCGTCGGCATACGCTGTCACGGCTCGCGTACCTGGGCAGGAGCTCGGCAGGTTGGCTAGCGTCAGCCTGTAAGCCTCCAGCACCAACTCAAAATAGATGCTGAAGAGCAGCGGGCTTAAGCTATCACCCTGCCTAATTACTCGTCGTACCGGCACGCCGTACACGCGACAGCCACTGAAAACAATGGATGTATTCGCGTGGTGCCAGGAGGAGCGCAAGTACGCCAACAGGGATGCCGGAAGACCCAGACGTTCCAAAAGCTCAAGAAGAAGCATTTGGTTCACGCAATCGAATGCTTTGTGCAAATCGACTGCAACCGCCAAGGCTCATGGTGTCTCCCTTTGCGTCCCGCGCCTTCGTCGGTGAGAGATCGAAGGCGTCGCTTCCGCACGACGATCCACCGCCACACGATGCTGCAATTGCAGCCATGTGCGGATGAACAAGAGATTCGCGTCCCAGGAACAGCGTACGTCTGCTCCGGACTTACCAAGAATTCCGCGATCCTACGCATCCGCGCCACTTAAAGTTTCGAGAACAACTTGACGTCCGAATTCACTAATGTGATCGGACGCCAGTTGTTCAGTTGGCGCAAATCTCCTCCTTTCGGCAGTAGACGCACCTTCGCTGAGCGAAACGAAGCGGGGACATCGTCCGAGTCTCGCATCAGCGACGAGAGTTGGAGCACCAGGGGGATGAGCTCCGCCGCAAAACACTGGAAGAATTCCGCAGGGAGCCCATCTTCGCCTGACGCTTTTCGTC
Organism: Raillietiella orientalis; assembly: GCA_036172245.1. Lineage (NCBI taxonomy): Eukaryota > Metazoa > Arthropoda > Ichthyostraca > Raillietiellida > Raillietiellidae > Raillietiella > Raillietiella orientalis. The sequence goes on from JAYWIR010000169.1 coordinate 40,411, forward strand.
TCTTGAGCCCCGAGATGGCCGAGGAAATTTCCTCTGTCGTGAAGGGCTCATCAAGACGCGCGCGTTCCTCCTCGTCTACAACAGGTGCATCACTCGGCAGAAGCAGCCGGGAGAGGCTGCGTTCCGTCGGTGCCTCTGCATACAGAGAAGAGTAATAGCGCCTGACTATCCGTCGCACATCGGCTGGAGCCGAGCATTCCCGGTCCTGGTCGTCGAGCAGAACTGTCGCTCCAGACTGCCAGACCTGGCGCTCGGCCTTAACCTTGTACTCGGATAATCGACCAACGTCCGCACGCCTGGAAAAGGAGCGGGCCTGCAGAAAATCTCTGCTGTTGGATACGCTCTCTCTGAAGCCGTGCGGAAGCTGGTGCAAGGGAAACCGGCAGCAGAACTCGCGGACCGATCTTTTCAGATCGTCCCAGTCCTCGAGCAAGAGCGGACGGGTTTTTGTTTCGCTCTTGAGCGTTTGTGGTTTTATGTTTTTCTCTTTTTTTTCTTGGTGTGCCAGTGGATTCGGTGGTGGCTAGGCAGCAATGCCTGGGACCACCACCAATGTTAAGGAGGGGTGACGTCTATGTCGCCTCCTGAATCAATGAATGTGTGGGCAGCCGTCCACAGAGAAGCGACTCCCTCGCTAGGGAGAAGCTGGAGTTCCGTGGCTGCGGCGCCAACGCAAGCGCCTGCGGCTGAGTTAAAAGCCTACCTGGAGGAGGGATACAATCCCCCTCTACTCTACAAGGTAGGCAACCTTTACTCCTTTGAGAGTGCACGTGCTTTCTGGAAAGCGATGCACTCCCTCAAAGTACTTCAGGAGGAGCTCTTGGAAATAATCATCAGGAGTGGTGGACAGTACGTTGAGGTGATTTGCAAAAAAGCAGGTCTTGCCCAGCGTCTGCTCCGTACACCTGTTCCTTTAGGGAATCTCCGGCTCCTCCCCATCACGGAGGATAGATCTATTGTGATCCACCTCCTCGGAATCACCTTCCGGATGGCCGAGGAGGCTGTCCGACAGGAACTAGTTAAATTTGGAACTGTCCACGCGTTGTGGAAAAGGCCGACTCCGTTTTGGGAGTACGATTTCCTGAATTGCGGTATGGCTTCCGCGCGCATCACGGTCCGCGAGGGTTGATCCCTTCCTAACAAGCTGGAGGTCAACGGCGAACCCGTTGACATCTGGTATGTCGGTAAGCCGCATTTCTGCGGGCATTGCAGCAATTCAGGTCACCTGAAAAAAAGGTGCCCCCACTTGCAGTGCAAGCAATGCAAGCAACCCGGGCACACTCTTCCAGTGTGCCCGCAAAATGAAGTCCGCGTCGCGTCCGCACTGAATGCGAAGAAGCGCGCGGCGAGAAAACGAAGAGTTCAGCCAGCCCGAGAGAGAGCCGACGTTTGAAAGACAACAATCATGCCCCAGGTAAAGGTCAGCTTCGAGATCTTGGAAAACTCGGACAAAGTCGAGGAGAACGGCCAGGAACTTGGATGGCAGGAAAGAGTCAGGATGGGCAACCTGACTTCCGGAATGTCCGCCGCTAGGAAACGGGATGGTTGGGGAGGGGAGGGAGTCCTCGCAGTCGCAGTCGATTTGCATAAAGCATTCGACTGTGTCGACCAGAGGCTCCTCCTGGAGCTCCTGGAACGCTTGGGCTTCCCGGTCTCTTTGCTGACCTACCTGCGATCCTGCTGGCGCGACGCGCTCATCCAGATCTTTTTCAGTGGACACACCGTGCACGGCGTACCGGTGCGACGCGGCATACGTCAGGGAGACAGCCTGAGTCCCTTGCTCTTCAGTACCTACTTCGAGTTGGTACTGAGAGCGTACAGGGGAAATCTGGCGCACCTGCCGCGCGACTATCCCGGTACGCCCGCGGTGTCAGCATATGCGGACGACCTACTGCTGCTGCTCCCTACGTCCACCCCGGCATCGGCGGTCGAGGAGTTCTTCGACCGGCAAAGTCGGAAAACCGGGCTTGAGGTGAACAGGGCGAAGTCGTGCGTCATGCCAATCTGTGCGGCGTGGGCAGGGCAGCCGGACTGGGTCCGTTTGGGGATCCCCACGGTACGGTACTTCAAGTACCTCGGTGTGCCGTTGGGGGACTACTCCCCTGCGGAAGCGTGGTCCGGCTGCCTTCAAAAAGTAGAGACGGCGATCGGCCCGTTCCAAGGCGGCAGGTTTTTCCTGCCTGAGCGGGCCGCGGTTTGGAACATGTTCGCGGCTCCTCTCCTCCGATTTCTGCTATTTGATTGTCCCCACACCACAGAGACTAAAAAGCAGACGAAGGACCTCCTAAAGATTGCCCTGTGGGGTAATGGGAGGGCCCGAGTCCGGCTTGAGGACTTGAGCGCTCCGCGTCGGGACGGCGGTCTCGGTCTCCTGACGCTAGAGCTGCTGGAGCTCCAGCTCCACTTTCGGTTACTCGCCCTAGTGGCGAAATATTGGAGTAGCAGTTGGTGCGAGCCCGCACGTCTCTTCGTCGAGCAGGCTACAGGCAAGCTGGGACTGTCATCCTTCCTTGCGCTCCGTCGGCGCCGCCAAGTCGGTCACTGCGGGTTGAAGCTACGGAGAGTGGCTGACCTGATGAGAAAGAACGCAGGATTGCTCTGCTGTTGCCCCGTTAACGAACCTGCATGGCTGCAGGAAACGGTTCAAACGTGGGCAAGGAGCAACGAGCAACGCACCCAAGAAGGGCAGAGACAATTCTTCGCCCGTAATGACCGCCTGACGCTCCGGGAGGTCCTAAAGAACCCCCAAAAACGAGCGTGGGCAAGAAAAACTTCCCTCGTTGCAATGCTGTTTCCGCTCGCGGAACATTTAAACAGCAACACTGCTGCGAAATGGGATGTTTACATCAAAATCTCCGGTACGGAGAAAAAGATCGGGGAATGGAAAACGGGAATTCTCTGCGATACCTCGCCCCGGACTACCACCCTTATTAGACTTTTGCGCTAGGGCGAGCTGCTTAATGTTCTGCAAGAACAATTAAAGTGTCTTCCGGTGCTGATGAACACCTCCATCCTCTCCTCAAAATGGCAGGAGTCAACGCTATTGTTGCTGCATTGGGGACTCCCCTGCAACGCCCGCCGACACCATTGGACCTGGGCAGCGGTGAGCCCTAATTGTGCGAGGTGTGGAGAATGGGAGTCCCTCACTCACCTCCTTTTGGATTGTGTAGCTCTTCGGCCCCTTTGGAACCGTTTTGCCGCGGAAATCGGTAACCTCTGTGGCAACCCCAGAGACGCAATTAGATCCCTGTTCGTTTGCGACGCCCTTCGGCCCTCGACCGCGTTAGCAGCTCTGTGCTGCTTTCAGGGGATCGCGGCTGCATGGAGCAAAGCAACGGGAGGACGTCGCGATAAGGGTGCCGTCCAGTGCGCAGCCGAATTGATGCGGACGGCGACAGGATGGACCCATCTGGATTCAAACATCCAAAAACAGCTTGCCTGCATCCTGCAAAGGATGTAACGGTTCCACAGCAGACTGTGATCCCTTCTCGTTTCCCCCAGATCTTGATTTTAAATTTTTTTTTTTTGTTTTATTTTTTGTTTTGTCCTTGGCCCCTCTGCTGTCGTGGTGGACCGTGCCGGAATATGAATTTATGACCCGGCAGGCTTAATTTTGTATACCAGTGCGTGGCCAGACCACTGGTCAGCCACCAACGTTGGTTTTATTTTAAAGAATGAACGCCCCGGCGCAACCAGGTGAAAATCATAACTCAGCAAGAAACTACTCGCTTTGCCACGCTGGCGGAGCGAAGGAAAAGCACGTCCTCTCTGCACAGCGGGGATTCGGGGACGGATTCAGGAACGAGCGGTCATACCTTCAGGCCCGCAGTTATTCCAGGCGTCCCGACGTCCGTCGCCTGGCAGAATTCAAGGCTGAGGCGGAGAGGCAGGCCTGGCAGTCAGGCTCGGACTGCTTGCTGGACCATCAGGGCTAAGAACGCTCCAACCCAGCTCAGGTTTTTCACGGGGGTAAGCCGGGGCTTCTATTACTAAGATTTCGAGATTACAAAATTTTGTAATAAAGTCTTTGTTGTTGAAATTTTTTTTTTTTAGGACGTCAGACGTTTAGTAGAGAAGTACAGTAGCACTTGTTTTTACCGATCCGGAGGCCGATAAGGTCCTTCACTGGCGCCGGGGAGAGAAAAATAAAAAGAAAACAAAACAAAAAAAGAAAAACGTCTAGAAAACAATGTTTTTGGGGAGAAGGAGGGAGGGAGGGGATCACCGTGCGACGTGAGCAGGCCTTTGCATCCGGTCACGGGTGCGAACAAGTGCCGGCAAATTTTTTCGAAGTCGCCGCCAACGGCACGCTTTCTACAAGGAGATCGCTTCCCAGTGGATAACATTCCGGGTGGTCCTTCCTCTCCTAGACGCGGTCCACTTCTCCAGGATACCGCGTATACAGCAGAGCACTGCTACGCTTTCGGAGGCTGGCAAGCCGTCTGGCGTCAGAAAGCGTCTGAATAAATTTTTCGGGTCACCCCCCGGAATGTTGAGGATCGACGAGAGTCTGTCCCACATTTCGTGGAGGGCAACACACTTCAGAATCAAGTGGAGGAAATTCTCCCTTTCCCCGCACTCTGCACAACTAGCATCCACATTCCCCGATGTCCAGCGAGACAGGCGTGCTCTGCTTAGAAGTCCCCAGTGGAGCAGATGCAACGATGTCTCCTGCCACTGCAGAGGAAGAGTGCCGTTGTCCCATGACGCTGGGGGCCACTTCACCTCCTCCGGAGGTATACCGAGTAGCGCGCCCCAGCGTAAAAGTCCGTTCGGCGGGACACTCGGGGTACTAGCGTCCTCTAGTTCCCTCGGCGTCCACGCCTTCAGTAATTTCTTCCTGCCTCCGATGAGGCAGGACACTTCTCACGATGCCTGTTGGTTGCTGTCCCGAACTTCCCTGAGGGAGGGCAGCACTGGGGTAAAGGGGGTGGAGGAAGCCCACAGAAGTTTCCGTGGGTTGGAAACGATCTCCTGGAGTGGCTGACCAGCGTGCCTCCCTCTGCGGAGGAAGGAGAAGTCCTCATCGCTGGTGCCATTGATCTTCGCCCATGCGGATACGGACTCCTGAAGCCAGGTAGTCCAGTCCGCTGGGATGCAGGAGATCCAAGGGTTGGCTCTCTTCAGAGCAACCAAGTCCCGCAGCTGATAATCACAATGGTTCAGGCTGCGTTCGTTGGCTACCAGGATTGAAGTCAATCCGAAGCAGCCGGTTGCCCTGTGAGCAAGGAGTCTTGCTGGTGCAGACCAGGGTGCTGTCCAAAACTTTGCTACAAGGGCAAGTTTTCAGAATTGGAGCATTCGCTCCATGCGCTCCAACGTCAGGAGACCAAGTGCACCGTCCCTGCGTAAAGCGCACAAGTCTTTGAGCCAAACGCGGGTCCTCCGGTTGCCCCAGAGGGCTTTACGTATAAGGCCCCTAGTCCGTGTCTTAATTTGGTAAGGTGTAGGGCACACAAAAAGTAGGGGGCGAAGGAGGGGGACCGCAAAAGCGTTCCATACCGTGGCCCGTTCCTGCAAGTGGAACTAGCCGTTTCGGAACGGGCCGATCGCCAGCTCCACCTTTTGTAGACGGTCGGACCAGGCTTCTGCAGAGCAGAAGTCTTCCAACGGAACGCCAAGGTACTTGATGTACCTGCCCGTGGGGATCCCCAAGCGGATCCAGTCCGACCGTCCGGCCCTCGTCGAGTCGGTGAAAAGCAACGACGATTTCGTCCTGTTTACCTGGAGGCCTGTCCCACGGTATAGCAACTCTAAGAAATCCTCGAGCGCCGATTCCGTGGTGGACCCGGGAAGCAGGAGCAGAAGATCGTCGTTATAGGCCGACACGGCAAGCGTGCCGAGACACGAGCTCTGCAGGGTTGCCAAAGTCTCCCTGTATGCTCTGTACACCAATTCATTGTAGATGCTGAAGAGGAGGGGGCTGAGGCTGTCAGTCTGTTGGATGCCACGACGAACCGGCACGCCGAACACGTGCCGGCCGCTGAAATTGATATTGATGAACGCGAAGCGTTAGCAGCAGCGCAGGTAGGCCAGGAAAACAACCGGAAAACTCAAGCGTTCCAGGAGCTCCAGAAGAAGCTCCTGGTCGACGCAGTCGACAGCTTTTGGCCCAAGGTCTGCTTCAATCCCCCATGGTAATGGGGACACGCAAACTACTTCCTATTACGGCTGACCACAGTATGGAGGTCCACCTTTTAGGAGTTACCGCGCGGATGCGGAAAGAACAGTTACGCGCCGCGTTGGGAAAAGAAGGCACGGTCCATGCAGTATGGACCAAGCCTAGTCCTTTCGAGAACTATACCACAGTTCAGTGCGGCTCCACGGCTGCCCGTGTGATCGTTAGGGAGGGCTCTACCCTTCCAAACAAACTGGTGGTCGGCGGAGAAAGCGTCGACCTCTGGTACGTGGGAAGCCCAAATACTGTGGCTTCTGGAACACGTCGGGACACCTCAAAAGAAGGTGCCCCAACGTACAGTGCGAAGTATGCGGGACAATGGGCCAAACGAAGGAACTGTCCACAATCCGCTGTGCGCGTGGTTTCCGCTAGGAGCATAAAAAAACGCACGCGGCTGCTACAGAAGAAACTGGCGGCGGAGGCTGCCGCTAAGCTGTGCCACCCACTCCCGTGGTCCAGGCCTCAGCCGACACCCCGGCAACGAATGCCGAAAAGATTGACAAAAGCGGTCAGGTGTTGGAATGGCAAGAAGTCACGGCGAAAAAGAAAGAAAAGTCGCAGAAAGAACGACGGATCGAAAAAAAGCTCGCCTACCGAAATAAAAAACAGCAGGTTAGCGAGAATTAAAAAGAATGCAGCCTCGTCGTGGGACGCGTCCCCGCCGAACGCCGCAAGGTAGAAATCGCTGCTACCGGCGAGCAACCCACTGTTGAAAATGTCAACAGCGTGGGGAGCGAACCGGCGGAAGCGTCCGTCATCGAGACCATGATCGATGACGCCACCTTCGAGTTTGCGGCGGAGGAGCTGGCTGCATCGTTGCAGCCAGCCCCATCCAAGGCCAGTTGGTTG
>JAYWIR010000170.1:0-46346 GCA_036172245.1 Raillietiella orientalis
CCAAAGTGGCACACCCTAATGAAACTTCGAAGTCATCTCAATGTTCTTCTGAACCAAGGAAATTGGAAGGTTGTGCGGGTGTCCATGAAGGTAATTTGCAGCTCACTGCAAATAGATACTTCGTGAAGAGGCGCAAAAGTGCAATGGTGAAATCTGCTGACTTCGAAGTGATTACAACCCCCTAAAAGTTGCAAATTTGGACCATATAATGAATCAGAGCCTAGGGAAACATTCTCTTTCTAACTCCGACACTGGTTACCATGAAAACCACACAGAGACCAAAGTGGCACACCCTAATGAAACTTCGAAGTCATCTCAATGTTCTTCTGAACCAAGGAAATTGGAAGGTTGTGCGGGTGTCCATGAAGGTAATTTGCAGCTCACTGCAAATAGATACTTCGTGAAGAGGCGCAAAAGTGCAATGGTGAAATCTGCTGACTTCGAAGTGATTACAACCCCATAAAAGTTGCAAATTTGGACCATATAATGAATCAGAGCCTAGGGAAACATTCTCTTTCTAACTCCGACACTGGTTACCATGAAAACCACACAGAGACCAAAGTGGCACACCCTAATGAAACTTCGAAGTCATATCAATGTTCTTCTGAACCAAGAAAATTGCAAGGTTGTGCGGGTGTCCATGAAGGTAATTTGCAGCTCACTGCAAATATATACTTCGTGAAGAGGCGCAAAAGTGCAATGGTCAAATCTGCTGACTTCGAAGTGATTACAAGCCCCTAAAAGTTGCAAATTTGGACCATATAATGAATCAGAGCAAAGGGAAACATTCTCTTTATTACTTCGACTGTGGTTACTATGAAAACCAGACAGCGACCAAAGTGGTACACCCTAATGAAACTTCGAAGTCATCTCAATGTTCTTCTGAACCAAGGAAATTGGAAGGTTGTGCGGGTGTCCATGAAGGTAATTTGCAGCTCACTGCAAATAGATACTTCGTGAAGAGGCGCAAAAGTGCAATGGTGAAATCTGCTGACTTCGAAGTGATTACAACCCCATAAAAGTTGCAAATTTGGACAATATAATGAATCAGAGCGAATGGAAACATTGTCTTTCTAACTCCGACACTGGTTACCATGAAAACTACACAGAGACCAAAGTGGCACACCCTAATGAAACTTCGAAGTCATCTCAATGTTCTTCTGAACCAAGGAAATTGGAAGGTTGTGCGGGTGTCCATGAAGGTAATTTGCAGCTCACTGCAAATAGATACTTCGTGAAGAGGCGCAAAAGTGCAATGGTGAAATCTGCTGACTTCGAAGTGATTACAACCCCCTAAAAGTTGCAAATTTGGACCATATAATGAATCAGAGCCTAGGGAAACATTCTCTTTCTAACTCCGACACTGGTTACCATGAAAACCACACAGAGACCAAAGTGGCACACCCTAATGAAACTTCGAAGTCATCTCAATGTTCTTCTGAACCAAGGAAATTGGAAGGTTGTGCGGGTGTCCATGAAGGTAATTTGCAGCTCACTGCAAATAGATACTTCGTGAAGAGGCGCAAAAGTGCAATGGTGAAATCTGCTGACTTCGAAGTGATTACAACCCCATAAAAGTTGCAAATTTGGACAATATAATGAATCAGAGCGAATGGAAACATTGTCTTTCTAACTCCGACACTGGTTACCATGAAAACCACACAGAGACCAAAGTGGCACACCCTAATGAAACTTCGAAGTCATCTCAATGTTCTTCTGAACCAAGGAAATTGGAAGGTTGTGCGGGTGTCCATGAAGGTAATTTGCAGCTCACTGCAAATAGATACTTCGTGAAGAGGCGCAAAAGTGCAATGGTGAAATCTGCTGACTTCGAAGTGATTACAACCCCATAAAAGTTGCAAATTTGGACAATATAATGAATCAGAGCGAATGGAAACATTGTCTTTCTAACTCCGACACTGGTTACCGTGAATACTACACAGAGGCCTAAGTGCCACGCCCTAATGAAACTTCGAACTCATCTCAATGTTCTTCTGAATCAAGGAAATTGGAAGTTTGTGCGGGTGTCCTTGAAGGGAATTTGCCACTCACTGCAAATGGATGCTTCGTGAAGAGGCGTCAAAGTGCAATCGTGAAATCTGATGACTTCGAAGTGGTAACAACCCTCAAAAACTTGCAAATTTAGACCATATAATGAAACAGAGCAAAAGGAAACATTCTCTTTATAACTTCGACAGTGGTTACTATGAAAACCAGACAGAAGCCAAAGTGCCCCACCCTCATGAAACTTCGAACTAATCTCCATGTTCTCCTGAACCAAGGAAATCGGAAGGTTCTTCGGGTGTCCATGAATGGAATTTGCCACTCACACCAAATGGATGCTCCCGGATGAGACGCTAAACTCCAATGGTGAAACCTGCTGACTTCGATGTGATTACAACCCCCTAAAAGTTGCAAATTTGGACCATATAATGAATCAGAGCCTAGGGAAAGATTCTCTTTCTAACTGCGACACTGGTTACCATGAAAACCACACAGAGACCAAAGTGGCACACCCTAATTTAACTTCGAATTCATCTCAATGTTCTTCTGAACCAAGGAAATTGGAAGGTTGTGCGGGTGTCCATGAAGGTAATTTGCAGCTCACTGCAAATAGATACTTCGTGAAGAGGCGCAAAAGTGCAATGGTGAAATCTGCTGACTTCGAAGTGATTACAACCCCATAAAAGTTGCAAATTTGGACCATATAATGAATCAGAGCCTAGGGAAACATTCTCTTTCTAACTCCGACACTGGTTACCATGAAAACCACACAGAGACCAAAGTGGCACACCCTAATGAAACTTCGAAGTCATATCAATGTTCTTCTGAACCAAGAAAATTGCAAGGTTGTGCGGGTGTCCATGAAGGTAATTTGCAGCTCACTGCAAATATATACTTCGTGAAGAGGCGCAAAAGTGCAATGGTCAAATCTGCTGACTTCGAAGTGATTACAAGCCCCTAAAAGTTGCAAATTTGGACCATATAATGAATCAGAGCAAAGGGAAACATTCTCTTTATTACTTCGACTGTGGTTACTATGAAAACCAGACAGCGACCAAAGTGGTACACCCTAATGAAACTTCGAAGTCATCTCAATGTTCTTCTGAACCAAGGAAATTGGAAGGTTGTGCGGGTGTCCATGAAGGTAATTTGCAGCTCACTGCAAATAGATACTTCGTGAAGAGGCGCAAAAGTGCAATGGTGAAATCTGCTGACTTCGAAGTGATTACAACCCCATAAAAGTTGCAAATTTAGACAATATAATGAATCAGAGCGAATGGAAACATTGTCTTTCTAACTCCGACACTGGTTACCGTGAAAACCACACAGAGACCAAAGTGGCACACCCTAATGAAACTTAGACCTGATTTCAATGTTCTTCCGAACCAAGGAAATTGGAAGGTTGTGCGGGTGTCCATGAAGGTAATTTGCAGCTCACTGCAAATAGATACTTCGTGAAGATGCGCAAAAGTGCAATGGTGAAATCTGTTGACTTCGAAGTGATTACAACCCCATAAAAGTTGCAAATTTGGACCATATAATGAATCAGAGCAAAAGGAAACATTCTCTTTATAACTTCGACACTGGTTACCATGAAAACCACACAGAGACCAAAGTGGCACACCCTAATTTAACTTCGAATTCATCTCAATGTTCCTCTGAACCAAGGAAATTGGAAGGTTGTGCGGGTGTCCATGAAGGTAATTTGCAGCTCACTGCAAATAGATACTTCGTGAAGAGGCGCAAAAGTGCAATGGTGAAATCTGCTGACTTCGAAGTGATTACAACCCCATAAAAGTTGCAAATTTGGACCATATAATGAAACAGAGCAAAAGGAAACATTCTCTTTATAACTTCGACAGTGGTTACTATGAAAACCAGACAGAAGCCAAAGTGCCCCACCCTCATGAATCTTCGAACTAATCTCCATGTTCTACTGAACCAAGGAAATCGGAAGGTTCTTCGGGTGACCATGAATGGAATTTGCCACTCACACCAAATGGATGCTCCCGGATGAGACGCTAAACTGCAATGGTGATATCTACTGACTTCGAAGTGATTACAACCCCCTAAAAGTTGCAAATTTGTACCATATAATGAATCAGAGCCTAGGGAAACATCCTCTTTCTAACTCCGACACTGGGTACCGGGAAAACCACACAGAGACCAAAGTGGCACACCCTAATGAAACTTAGACCTGATCTCAATGTTCTTCCGAACCAAGGAAATTGGAAGGTTGTACGGGTGTCCATGAAGGTAATTTGCAGCTCACTGCAAATAGATACTTCGTGAAGATGCGCAAAAGTGCAATGGTGAAATCTGCTGACTTCGAAGTGATTACAACCTAATAAAAGTTGCAAATTTGGACAATATAATGAATCAGAGCGAATGGAAACATTGTCTTTCTAACTCCGACACTGGTTACCATGAAAACCACACAGAGACCAAAGTGGTACACCCTATTGAAACTTCGAAGTCATCTCAATGTTCTTCTGAACCAAGGAAATTGGAAGGTTGTGCGGGTGTCCATGAAGGTAATTTGCAGCTCACTGCAAATAGATACTTCGTGAAGAGGCGCAAAAGTGCAATGGTGAAATCTGCTGACTTCGAAGTGATTACAACCCCCTAAAAGTTGCAAATTTGGACCATATAATGAATCAGAGCCTAGGGAAACATTCTCTTTCTCACTGCGACACTGGTTACCATGAAAACCACACAGAGACCAAAGTGGTACACCCTATTGAAACTTCGAAGTCATCTCAATGTTCTTCTGAAACAAGGAAATTGGAAGGTTGTGCGGGTGTCCATGAAGGTAATTTGCAGCTCACTGCAAATAGATACTTCGTGAAGATGCGCAAAAGTGCAATGGTGAAATCTGCTGACTTCGAAGTGATTACAACCCCATAAAAGTTGCAAATTTGGACAATATAATGAATCAGAGCGAATGGAAACATTGTCTTTCTAACTTCGACACTGGTTACCATGAAAACCACACAGAGACCAAAGTGGCACACCCTAATGAAACTTCGAAGTCATCTCAATGTTCTTCTGAACCAAGGAAATTGCAAGGTTGTGCGGGTGTCCATGAAGGTAATTTGCAGCTCACTGCAAATAGATACTTCGTGAAGAGGCGCAAAAGTGCAATGGTGAAATCTGCTGACTTCGAAGTGATTACAACCCCATAAAAGTTGCAAATTTGGACAATATAATGAATCAGAGCGAATGGAAACATTGTCTTTCTAACTCCGACACTGGTTACCGTGAATACTACACAGAGGCCTAAGTGCCACGCCCTAATGAAACTTCGAACTCATCTCAATGTTCTTCTGAACCAAGGAAATTGGAAGGTTGTGCGGGTGTCCATGAAGGTAATTTGCAGCTCACTGCAAATATATACTTCGTGAAGAGGCGCAAAAGTGCAATGGTCAAATCTGCTGACTTCGAAGTGATTACAAGCCCCTAAAAGTTGCAAATTTGGACCATATAATGAATCAGAGCAAAGGGAAACATTCTCTTTATTACTTCGACTGTGGTTACTATGAAAACCAGACAGCGACCAAAGTGGTACACCCTAATGAAACTTCGAAGTCATCTCAATGTTCTTCTGAACCAAGGAAATTGGAAGGTTGTGCGGGTGTCCATGAAGGTAATTTGCAGCTCACTGCAAATAGATACTTCGTGAAGAGGCGCAAAAGTGCAATGGTGAAATCTGCTGACTTCGAAGTGATTACAACCCCATAAAAGTTGCAAATTTGGACAATATAATGAATCAGAGCGAATGGAAACATTGTCTTTCTAACTCCGACACTGGTTACCGTGAATACTACACAGAGGCCTAAGTGCCACGCCCTAATGAAACTTCGAACTCATCTCAATGTTCTTCTGAATCAAGGAAATTGGAAGTTTGTGCGGGTGTCCTTGAAGGGAATTTGCCACTCACTGCAAATGGATGCTTCGTGAAGAGGCGTCAAAGTGCAATCGTGAAATCTGATGACTTCGAAGTGGTAACAACCCTCAAAAACTTGCAAATTTAGACCATATAATGAAACAGAGCAAAAGGAAACATTCTCTTTATAACTTCGACAGTGGTTACTATGAAAACCAGACAGAAGCCAAAGTGCCCCACCCTCATGAATCTTCGAACTAATCTCCATGTTCTCCTGAACCAAGGAAATCGGAAGGTTCTTCAAGTGACCATGAATGGAATTTGCCACTCACACCAAATGGATGCTCCCGGATGAGACGCTAAACTGCAATGGTGAAATCTGCTGACTTCGAAGTGATTACAACCCCCTAAAAGTTGCAAATTTGTACCATATAATGAATCAGAGCCTAGGAAAACATCCTCTTTCTAACTCCGACACTGGTTACCGGGAAAACCACACAGAGACCAAAGTGGCACACCCTAATGAAACTTAGACCTGATCTCAATGTTCTTCCGAACCAAGGAAATTGGAAGGTTGTACGGGTGTCCATGAAGGTAATTTGCGGCTCACTGCAAATAGATACTTCGTGAAGATGCGCAAAACTGCAATGGTGATATCTGCTGACTTCGAAGTGATTACATCCCTCAAAAACTTGCAAATTTAGACCATATAATGAATCAGAGCAAAGGGAAACATTCTCTTTATTACTTCGACTGTGGTTACTATGAAAACCAGACAGAAGCCAAAGTGCCCCACCCTGATGAAACTTCGAACTAATCTCCATGTTCTCCTGAACCAAGGAAATCAGAAGGTTCTGCGGGTGTCCATGAATGGAATTTGCCACTCACACCAAATGGATGCTCCCGGATCAGACGCTAAACTGCAGTTGTGAAATCTGCTGACTTCGATGTGATCACAACCCCCTAAAAGTTGCAAATTTGGACCATATAATGAATCAGAGCCTAAGGAAACATTCTCTTTCTAACTCCGACACTGGTTACCATGAAAACCACACAGAGACCAAAGTGGCACACCCTAATTTAACTTCGAAGTCATCTCAATGTTCTTCTGAACCAAGGAAATTGGAAGGTTGTGCGGGTGTCCATGAAGGTAATTTGCAGCTCACTGCAAATAGATACTTCGTGAAGAGGCGCAAAAGTGCAATGGTGAAATCTGCTGACTTCGAAGTGATTACAACCCCATAAAAGTTGCAAATTTGGACCATATAATGAATCAGAGCCTAGGGAAACATTCTCTTTCTAACTCCGACACTGGTTACCATGAAAACCACACAGAGACCAAAGTGGCACACCCTAATGAAACTTCGAAGTCATCTCAATGTTCTTCTGAACCAAGGAAATTGGAAGGTTGTGCGGGTGTCCATGAAGGTAATTTGCAGCTCACTGCAAATAGATACTTCGTGAAGAGGCGCAAAAGTGCAATGGTGAAATCTGCTGACTTCGAAGTGATTACAACCCCATAAAAGTTGCAAATTTGGACCATATAATGAATCAGAGCCTAGGGAAACATTCTCTTTCTAACTCCGACACTGGTTACCATGAAAACCACACAGAGACCAAAGTGGCACACCCTAATGAAACTTCGAAGTCATCTCAATGTTCTTCTGAACCAAGGAAATTGGAAGGTTGTGCGGGTGTCCATGAAGGTAATTTGCAGCTCACTGCAAATAGATACTTCGTGAAGAGGCGCAAAAGTGCAATGGTGAAATCTGCTGACTTCGAAGTGATTACAACCCCATAAAAGTTGCAAATTTGGACAATATAATGAATCAGAGCGAATGGAAACATTGTCTTTCTAACTCCGACACTGGTTACCGTGAATACTACACAGAGGCCTAAGTGCCACGCCCTAATGAAACTTCGAACTCATCTCAATGTTCTTCTGAACCAAGGAAATCGGAAGGTTGTGCGGGTGTCCTTCAAGGGAATTTGCCACTCACTGCAAATGGATGCTTCGTGAAAAGGCGTCAAAGTGCAATCGTGAAATCTGATGACTTCGAAGTGGTAACAACCCTCAAAAACTTGCAAATTTCGACCATATAATGAATCAGAGCAAAAGGAAACATTCTCTTTATAACTTCGACAGTGGTTACTATGAAAACCAGACAGAAGCCAAAGTGCCCCACCCTCATGAAACTTCGAACTAATCTCCATGTTCTCCTGAACCAAGGAAATCGGAAGGTTCTTCGGGTGTCCATGAATGGAATTTGCCACTCACACCAAATGCATGCTCCCGCATGAGACGCTAAACTGCAATGGTGAAATCTGCTGACTTCGATGTGATTACAACCCCCTAAAAGTTGCAAATTTTGGACAATATAATGAATCAGAGCAAAGGGAAACATTCTCTTTATTACTTCGACTGTGGTTGCTATGAAAACCAGACAGCGACCAAAGTGGTACACCCTAATGAAACTTCGAAGTCATCTCAATGTTCTTCTGAACCAAGGAAATTGGAAGGTTGTGCGGGTGTCCATGAAGGTAATTTGCAGCTCACTGCAAATAGATACTTCGTGAAGAGGCGCAAAAGTGCAATGGTGAAATCTGCTGACTTCGAAGTGATTACAACCCCATAAAAGTTGCAAATTTGGACCATATAATGAATCAGAGCCTAGGGAAACATTCTCTTTCTAACTCCGACACTGGTTACCATGAAAACCACACAGAGACCAAAGTGGCACACCCTAATGAAACTTCGAAGTCATCTCAATGTTCTTCTGAACCAAGGAAATTGCAAGGTTGTGCGGGTGTCCATGAAGGTAATTTGCAGCTCACTGCAAATAGATACTTCGTGAAGAGGCGCAAAAGTGCAATGGTGAAATCTGCTGACTTCGAAGTGATTACAACCCCATAAAAGTTGCAAATTTGGACAATATAATGAATCAGAGCGAATGGAAACATTGTCTTTCTAACTCCGACACTGGTTACCGTGAATACTACACAGAGGCCTAAGTGCCACGCCCTAATGAAACTTCGATCTCATCTCAATGTTCTTCTGAATCAAGGAAATTGGAAGTTTGTGCGGGTGTCCTTGAAGGGAATTTGCCACTCACTGCAAATGGATGCTTCGTGAAGAGGCGTCAAAGTGCAATTGTGAAATCTGATGACTTCGAAGTGGTAACAACCCTCAAAAACTTGCAAATTTCGACCATATAATGAATCAGAGCAAAAGGAAACATTCTCTTTATAACTTCGACAGTGGTTACTATGAAAACCAGACAGAAGCCAAAGTGCCCCACCCTCATGAAACTTCGAACTAATCTCCATGTTCTCCTGAACCAAGGAAATCGGAAGGTTCTTCGGGTGTCCATGAATGGAATTTGCCACTCACACCAAATGGATGCTCCCGGATGAGACGCTAAACTGCAATGGTGAAATCTGATGACTTCAAAGTGGTAACAACCCTCAAAAACTTGCAAATTTAGACCATATAATGAATCAGAGCAAAGGGAAACATTCTCTTTATTACTTCGACTGTGGTTACTATGAAAACCAGACAGAAGCCAAAGTGCCCCACCCTGATGAAACTTCGAACTAATCTCCATGTTCTCCTGAACCAAGGAAATTGGAAGGTTGTGCGGGTGTCCATGAAGGTAATTTGCAGCTCACTGCAAATTGATACTTCGTGAAGAGGCGCAAAAGTGCAATGGTGAAATCTGCCGACTTCGAAGTGATTACAACCCCCTAAAAGTTGCAAATCTGTACCATATAATGAATCAGAGCAAAGGGAAACATTCTCTTTCTAACTCCGACACTGGTTACCGTGAAAACCACACAGAGACCAAAGTGGCACACCCTAATGAAACTTAGACCTGATCTCAATGTTCTTCCGAACCAAGGAAATTGGAAGGTTGTGCGGGTGTCCATGAATTTAATTTGCAGCTCACTGCAAATAGATACTTCGTCAAGAGGCGCAAAAGTACAATGGTGATATCTGCTGACTTCGAAGTCATTACATCCCTCAAAAACTTGCAAATTTAGACCATATAATGAATCAGAGCAAAGGGAAACATTCTCTTTATAAGTCCGACACTGGTTTCCATGAAAACCACACAGAGGCCAAAGTGCCCCACCCTAATGAAACTTCGAACTCATCTCCATGTTCCCCTGAACCAAGGAAATTCGAAGGTTATGCGGGTGTCCATTGATGGAATTTCCCTCTCACACCAAATGGATGCTCCCGAATGAAACGCTAAAGTGCAATGGTAAATCTGCTGACTTCGAAGTGATTACAACCCCATAAAAGTTGCAAATTTGGACAATATAATGAATCAGAGCGAATGGAAACATTGTTTTTCTAATTCGGACACTGGTTACCGTGAAAACCACACAGACACCAAAGTGCTCCATCCTAATAAAACTTCGAACTCATCTCCATGTTCCCCTGAACCAAGGAAATTCGAAGGTTATGCGGGTGTCCATGAATGGAATTAGCCACTCACTGCAAATAGATTCTTTTTGAAGAGGCGCAAAAGTGCAATGGTTTCATCTGCAGACTTCGAAGTGTTTACAAACCCCAAAAAGTTGCATATTTCGGACACATAATGAGTTGGAGCAAAGGGAAACATAATCTTTCTACCTCCGACACTGGTAACCGTCCAAACCACACAGACGCCGAAGTGCTCCATCCTAATAAAACTTCGAACTCATCTCCATGTTCCCCTGAACCAAGGAAATTCGAAGGTTATGCGGGTGTCCATGAATGGAATTTGCCACTCACTGCAAATAGATACTTCGTGAAGAGGCGCAGAAGTGCAATGGTGAAATCTGCTGACTTCAAAGTGATTACAACCCCATAAAAGTTGCAAATTTGGACCATATAATGAATCAGAGCCTAGGGAAACATTCTCTTTCTAACTCCGACACTGGTTACCATGAAAACCACACAGAGACCAAAGTGGCACACCCTAATGAAACTTCGAAGTCATCTCAATGTTCTTCTGAACCAAGGAAATTGCAAGGTTGTGCGGGTGTCCATGAAGGTAATTTGCAGCTCACTGCAAATAGATACTTCGTGAAGAGGCGCAAAAGTGCAATGGTGAAATCTGCTGACTTCGAAGTGATTACAACCCCATAAAAGTTGCAAATTTGGACAATATAATGAATCAGAGCGAATGGAAACATTGTCTTTCTAACTCCGACACTGGTTACCGTGAATACTACACAGAGGCCTAAGTGCCACGCCCTAATGAAACTTCGATCTCATCTCAATGTTCTTCTGAATCAAGGAAATTGGAAGTTTGTGCGGGTGTCCTTGAAGGGAATTTGCCACTCACTGCAAATGGATGCTTCGTGAAGAGGCGTCAAAGTGCAATTGTGAAATCTGATGACTTCGAAGTGGTAACAACCCTCAAAAACTTGCAAATTTCGACCATATAATGAATCAGAGCAAAAGGAAACATTCTCTTTATAACTTCGACAGTGGTTACTATGAAAACCAGACAGAAGCCAAAGTGCCCCACCCTCATGAAACTTCGAACTAATCTCCATGTTCTCCTGAACCAAGGAAATCGGAAGGTTCTTCGGGTGTCCATGAATGGAATTTGCCACTCACACCAAATGGATGCTCCCGGATGAGACGCTAAACTGCAATGGTGAAATCTGATGACTTCAAAGTGGTAACAACCCTCAAAAACTTGCAAATTTAGACCATATAATGAATCAGAGCAAAGGGAAACATTCTCTTTATTACTTCGACTGTGGTTACTATGAAAACCAGACAGAAGCCAAAGTGCCCCACCCTGATGAAACTTCGAACTAATCTCCATGTTCTCCTGAACCAAGGAAATCGGAAGGTTCTGCGGGTGTCCATGAATGGAATTTGCCACTCACACCAAATGGATGCTCCCGGATGAGACGCTAAACTGCAATGGTGAAATCTGCTGACTTCGATGTGATTACAACCCCCTAAAAGTTGCAAATTTGGACCATATAATGAATCAGAGCCTAGGGAAACATTCTCTTTCTAACTCCGACACTGGTTACCATGAAAACCACACAGAGACCAAAGTGGCACACCCTAATGAAACTTCGAAGTCATCTCAATGTTCTTCTGAACCAAGGAAATTGGAAGGTTGTGCGGGTGTCCATGAAGGTAATTTGCAGCTCACTGCAAATAGATACTTCGTGAAGAGGCGCAAAAGTGCAATGGTGAAATCTGCTGACTTCGAAGTGATTACAACCCCATAAAAGTTGCAAATTTGGACCATATAATGAATCAGAGCCTAGGGAAACATTCTCTTTCTAACTCCGACACTGGTTACCATGAAAACCACACAGAGACCAAAGTGGCACACCCTAATGAAACTTCGAAGTCATATCAATGTTCTTCTGAACCAAGAAAATTGCAAGGTTGTGCGGGTGTCCATGAAGGTAATTTGCAGCTCACTGCAAATAGATACTTCGTGAAGAGGCGCAAAAGTGCAATGGTGAAATCTGCTGACTTCGAAGTGATTACAACCCCATAAAAGTTGCAAATTTGGACAATATAATGAATCAGAGCGAATGGAAACATTGTCTTTCTAACTCCGACACTGGTTACCGTGAATACTACACAGAGGCCTAAGTGCCACGCCCTAATGAAACTTCGAACTCATCTCAATGTTCTTCTGAATCAAGGAAATTGGAAGTTTGTGCGGGTGTCCTTGAAGGGAATTTGCCACTCACTGCAAATGGATGCTTCGTGAAGAGGCGTCAAAGTGCAATTGTGAAATCTGATGACTTCGAAGTGGTAACAACCCTCAAAAACTTGCAAATTTCGACCATATAATGAATCAGAGCAAAAGGAAACATTCTCTTTATAACTTCGACAGTGGTTACTATGAAAACCAGACAGAAGCCAAAGTGCCCCACCCTCATGAAACTTCGAACTAATCTCCATGTTCTCCTGAACCAAGGAAATCGGAAGGTTCTTCGGGTGTCCATGAATGGAATTTGCCACTCACACCAAATGGATGCTCCCGGATGAGACGCTAAACTGCAATGGTGAAATCTGATGACTTCAAAGTGGTAACAACCCTCAAAAACTTGCAAATTTAGACCATATAATGAATCAGAGCAAAGGGAAACATTCTCTTTATTACTTCGACTGTGGTTACTATGAAAACCAGACAGAAGCCAAAGTGCCCCACCCTGATGAAACTTCGAACTAATCTCCATGTTCTCCTGAACCAAGGAAATCGGAAGGTTCTGCGGGTGTCCATGAATGGATTTTGCCACTCACACCAAATGGATGCTCCCGGATCAGACGCTAAACTGCAATGGTGAAATCTGCTGACTTCGATGTGATCACAACCCCCTAAAAGTTGCAAATTTGGACCATATAATGAATCAGAGCCTAGGGAAACATTCTCTTTCTAACTCCGACACTGGTTACCATGAAAACCACACAGAGACCAAAGTGGCACACCCTAATTTAACTTCGAAGTCATCTCAATGTTCTTCTGAACCAAGGAAATTGGAAGGTTGTGCGGGTGTCCATGAAGGTAATTTGCAGCTCACTGCAAATAGATACTTCGTGAAGAGGCGCAAAAGTGCAATGGTGAAATCTGCTGACTTCGAAGTGATTACAACCCCCTAAAAGTTGCAAATTTGGACCATATAATGAATCAGAGCAAAGGGAAACATTCTCTTTCTAACTCCGACACTGGTTACCATGAAAACCACACAGAGACCAAAGTGCCCCACCCTCATGAAACTTCGAACTAATCTCCATGTTCTCCTGAACCAAGGAAATCGGAAGGTTCTTCGGGTGTCCATGAATGGAATTTGCCACTCACACCAAATGCATGCTCCCGCATGAGACGCTAAACTGCAATGGTGAAATCTGCTGACTTCGATGTGATTACAACCCCCTAAAAGTTGCAAATTTTGGACAATATAATGAATCAGAGCAAAGGGAAACATTCTCTTTATTACTTCGACTGTGGTTGCTATGAAAACCAGACAGCGACCAAAGTGGTACACCCTAATGAAACTTCGAAGTCATCTCAATGTTCTTCTGAACCAAGGAAATTGGAAGGTTGTGCGGGTGTCCATGAAGGTAATTTGCAGCTCACTGCAAATAGATACTTCGTGAAGAGGCGCAAAAGTGCAATGGTGAAATCTGCTGACTTCGAAGTGATTACAACCCCATAAAAGTTGCAAATTTGGACCATATAATGAATCAGAGCCTAGGGAAACATTCTCTTTCTAACTCCGACACTGGTTACCATGAAAACCACACAGAGACCAAAGTGGCACACCCTAATGAAACTTCGAAGTCATCTCAATGTTCTTCTGAACCAAGGAAATTGGAAGGTTGTGCGGGTGTCCATGAAGGTAATTTGCAGCTCACTGCAAATAGATACTTCGTGAAGAGGCGCAAAAGTGCAATGGTGAAATCTGCTGACTTCGAAGTGATTACAACCCCATAAAAGTTGCAAATTTGGACCATATAATGAATCAGAGCCTAGGGAAACATTCTCTTTCTAACTCCGACACTGGTTACCATGAAAACCACACAGAGACCAAAGTGGCACACCCTAATGAAACTTCGAAGTCATCTCAATGTTCTTCTGAACCAAGGAAATTGCAAGGTTGTGCGGGTGTCCATGAAGGTAATTTGCAGCTCACTGCAAATAGATACTTCGTGAAGAGGCGCAAAAGTGCAATGGTGAAATCTGCTGACTTCGAAGTGATTACAACCCCATAAAAGTTGCAAATTTGGACAATATAATGAATCAGAGCGAATGGAAACATTGTCTTTCTAACTCCGACACTGGTTACCGTGAATACTACACAGAGGCCTAAGTGCCACGCCCTAATGAAACTTCGATCTCATCTCAATGTTCTTCTGAATCAAGGAAATTGGAAGTTTGTGCGGGTGTCCTTGAAGGGAATTTGCCACTCACTGCAAATGGATGCTTCGTGAAGAGGCGTCAAAGTGCAATTGTGAAATCTGATGACTTCGAAGTGGTAACAACCCTCAAAAACTTGCAAATTTCGACCATATAATGAATCAGAGCAAAAGGAAACATTCTCTTTATAACTTCGACAGTGGTTACTATGAAAACCAGACAGAAGCCAAAGTGCCCCACCCTCATGAAACTTCGAACTAATCTCCATGTTCTCCTGAACCAAGGAAATCGGAAGGTTCTTCGGGTGTCCATGAATGGAATTTGCCACTCACACCAAATGGATGCTCCCGGATGAGACGCTAAACTGCAATGGTGAAATCTGATGACTTCAAAGTGGTAACAACCCTCAAAAACTTGCAAATTTAGACCATATAATGAATCAGAGCAAAGGGAAACATTCTCTTTATTACTTCGACTGTGGTTACTATGAAAACCAGACAGAAGCCAAAGTGCCCCACCCTGATGAAACTTCGAACTAATCTCCATGTTCTCCTGAACCAAGGAAATCGGAAGGTTCTGCGGGTGTCCATGAATGGAATTTGCCACTCACACCAAATGGATGCTCCCGGATGAGACGCTAAACTGCAATGGTGAAATCTGCTGACTTCGATGTGATCACAACCCCCTAAAAGTTGCAAATTTGGACCATATAATGAATCAGAGCCTAGGGAAACATTCTCTTTCTAACTCCGACACTGGTTACCATGAAAACCACACAGAGACCAAAGTGGCACACCCTAATTTAACTTCGAAGTCATCTCAATGTTCTTCTGAACCAAGAAAATTGGAAGGTTGTGCGGGTGTCCATGAAGGTAATTTGCAGCTCACTGCAAATAGATACTTCGTGAAGAGGCGCAAAAGTGCAATGGTGAAATCTGCTGACTTCGAAGTGATTACAACCCCATAAAAGTTGCAAATTTGGACCATATAATGAATCAGAGCCTAGGGAAACATTCTCTTTCTAACTCCGACACTGGTTACCATGAAAACCACACAGAGACCAAAGTGGCACACCCTAATGAAACTTCGAAGTCATATCAATGTTCTTCTGAACCAAGAAAATTGCAAGGTTGTGCGGGTGTCCATGAAGGTAATTTGCAGCTCACTGCAAATAGATACTTCGTGAAGAGGCGCAAAAGTGCAATGGTGAAATCTGATGACTTCGAAGTGATTACAACCCTCAAAAACTTGCAAATTTAGACCATATAATGAATCAGAGCAAAGGGAAACATTCTCTTTATTACTTCGACTGTGGTTACTATGAAAACCAGACAGAAGCCAAAGTGCCCCACCCTGATGAAACTTCGAACTAATCTCCATGTTCTCCTGAACCAAGGAAATCGGATGGTTCTGCGGGTGTCCATGAATGGAATTTGCCACTGACACCAAATGGATGCTCCCGGATAAGACGCTAAACTGCAATGGTCAAATCTGCTGACTTCGATGTGATAACAACCCCCTAAAAGTTGCAAATTTGGACAATAAAATGAATCAGAGCGAATGGAAACATTGTCTTTCTAAATCGGACACTGGTTACCGTGAAAACCACACAGACACCAATGTGCTCCATCCTAATAAAACTTCGAACTCATCTCCATGTTCCCCTGAACCAAGGAAATTCGAAGGTTATGCGGGTGTCCATGAATGGAATTTGCCACTCACTGCAAATAGATTCTTTTTGAAGAGGCGCCAAAGTGCAATGGTGAAATCTGCTGACTTCGAAGTGATCACAACCCTCAAAAACTTGCAAATTTAGACCATATAATGAATCCGAGCAAAGGGAAACATTCTCTTTATAACTCCGACACTAGTTTCCATGAAAACCACACAGAGGCCAAAGTGCCCCACCCTAATGAAACTTCGAACTCATCTCCATGTTCCCCTGAACCAAGGAAATTCGAAGGTTATGCGGGTGTCCATGGATGGAATTTCCCTCTCACACCAAATGGTTGCTCCCGAATGAAACGCTAAAGTGCAATGGTGAATCTGCTGACTTCGAAGTGATTACAACCCCATACAAGTTGCAAATTTGGACAATATAATGAATCAGAGCGAATGGAAACATTGTCTTTCCAAATCGGACACTGGTTACCGTGAAAACCACACAGACACCAAAGTGCTCCATCCTAATAAAACTTCGAACTCATCTCCATGTTCCCCTGAACCAAGGAAATTCGAAGGTTATGCGGTTGTCCATGAATGGAATTTGCCACTAACTGCAAATAAATTCTTTTTGAAGAGGCGCAAAAGTGCAATGGTGAAATCTGCTGACTTCGAAGTGATTACAAACCCCTAAAAGTTGCAAATTTGGACCATATAATGAATCAGAGCAAAGGGAAACATTCTCTTTATTACTTCGACTGTGGTTACTATGAAAACCAGACAGCGACCAAAGTGGTACACCCTAATGAAACTTCGAAGTCATCTCAATGTTCTTCTGAACCAAGGAAATTCGAAGGTTGTGCGGGTGTCCATCAAGGTAATTTGCAGCTCACTGCAAATAGATACTTCGTGAAGAGGGGCAAAAGTGCAATGGTGATATCTGCTGACTTCGAAGTGATTACATCCCTCAAAAACTTGCAACTTTAGACCATATAATGAATCAGAGCAAAGGGAAACATTCTCTCTATTACTTCGACTGTGGTTACTATGAAAACCAGATCGAAGCCAAAGTGCCCCACCCTGATGAAACTTCGAACTAATCTCCATGTTCTCCTGAACCAAGGAAATCGGAAGGTTCTGCGGGTGTCCATGAATGGAATTTGGCACTCACACCAAATGGATGCACCCGTATGAAACGCTAAACTGCAATGGTGAAATCTGCTGACATCGATGTGATCACAACCCCCTAAAAGTTGCAAATTTTGACCATATAATGAATCAGAGCCTAGGGAAACATTCTCTTTCTAACTCCGACACTGGTTACCATGAAAACCACACAGAGACCAAAGTGGCACACCCTAATTTAACTTCGAAGTCATCTCAATGTTCTTCTGAACCAAGGAAATTGGAAGGTTGTGCGGGTGTCCATGAAGGTAATTTGCAGCTCACTGCAAATAGATACTTCGTGAAGAGGCGCAAAAGTGCAATGGTCAAATCTGCTGACTTCGAAGTGATTACAAGCCCCTAAAAGTTGCAAATTTGGACCATATAATGAATCAGAGCAAAGGGAAACATTCTCTTTATTACTTCGACTGTGGTTACTATGAAAACCAGACAGCGACCAAAGTGGTACACCCTAATGAAACTTCGAAGTCATCTCAATGTTCTTCTGAACCAAGGAAATTGGAAGGTTGTGCGGGTGTCCATGAAGGTAATTTGCAGCTCACTGCAAATAGATACTTCGTGAAGAGGCGCAAAAGTGCAATGGTGAAATCTGCTGACTTCGAAGTGATTACAACCCCATAAAAGTTGCAAATTTGGACAATATAATGAATCAGAGCGAATGGAAACATTGTCTTTCTAACTCCGACACTGGTTACCGTGAAAACTACACAGAGGCCTAAGTGCCACGCCCTAATGAAACTTCGAACTCATCTCAATGTTCTTCTGAATCAAGGAAATTGGAAGTTTGTGCGGGTGTCCTTGAAGGGAATTTGCCACTCACTGCAAATGGATGCTTCGTGAAGAGGCGTCAAAGTGCAATCGTGAAATCTGATGACTTCGAAGTGGTAACAACACCCAAAAACTTACAAATTTAGACCATATAATGAATCAGAGCAAAGGAAAACATTCTCTTTATAACTCCGACACTGGTTACCATGGAAAGCACACAGAGGACAAAGTGCCTCACTCTAATGAAACTTCGAACTCATTTCAATGTTTTTCTGAATCAAGGAAATTGGAAGGTGGTGAGGGTTTCCATGTCGGCTAATTGCCACTCACTGCAATTAGATGCTTTGTGAAGTGGCGCAAAAGTGCAATGGTGGATTCTCCTGACTTCGAAGTGTTTCCGAAACCCAAAAAGGTGTATATTTCGAACACATAATGAATAGGAGCAAAGGGAAACATTCTCTTTCTACCTCCGACACTCGTTACCATGAAAACCACACAGAGGCCAAAGTGCTCCATCCTAATGAAACTTCGAACTAAACTCCATAATCTCCTGAACCAAGGAAATCGGAAGGTTCTGCAAGTGTCCATGAATGGAATTTGCCACTCACACCAAATGGATACTCCCGGATGAGACGCTAAACTGCAGTGGTGAAATCTTCTGACTTTGATGTGATTACAACCCCCTACAAGTTGCATATTTGGACCATATAATGAATCAGGGCGTAGGGAAACATTCTCTTTCTAACTCCGACACTGGTTACCATGGAAACCGCACAGAGGACAAAGTGCCCCTCCCTTATGAAACTTCGACCTGATCTCAATGTTTTTCTGAACCAAGGAAATTGGAAGGTTGTGCGGGTGTCCATGAAGGAAAATTTCCACTCACTGCAATTGCATGCTTCGTGAAGAGGCGCCAAAGTGCAATGGTGAAATCTGCTGACTTTGAAGTGGTACCAACCGTGACAAAGTTGCAAATTAAGACCATCTAATGAATCAGAGCAAAGCGAAACATTCTCTTTATAACTTCGACACTGGTTACTATGAAAACCAGACAGAAGCCAAAGAGCCCCACCCTAATCAAACTTCGAACTCATCTCACTGTTCTTCTGCACCAAGGAAATTGGAAGGTTATGGGGTTTCCATGTCGGTAAATTGCCACTCACTGCAAATAGATGCTTCGTGAAGAGGCGCAAAAGCGCAATGGTGAAATCTGCTGACTTCGAAGAGTTTCCAAACCCCAAAAAGTTGCATATTTCGAACACATAATGAATCGGAGCAAAGGGAAACATTCTCTTTATAACTCCGACACTGGTTTCCATGAAAACCACACAGACACCAAAGTGCTCCATCCTAATAAAACTTCGAACTCATCTCTATTTTCCCCTAAACCAAGGAAATTCGAAGGTTATGCGGGTGTTCATGAATGGAATTTGCCACTCAATCCAAATAGATTCTTTTTGAAGAGGCGCAAAAGTGCAATGGTTTCATCTGCAGACTTCGAAGTGTTTATAAACCCCAAAAAGTTTCATATTTCGGACACATAATGAATTGGAGCAAAGGGAAACATAATCTTTCTACCTCCGACACTGGTTACCATGAAAACCACACAAAGGCCAAAGTGCTCCACCCTAATGAGACTTCGAAGTCATCTCAATGTTCTTCTGAACCAAGGAAATTGGAAGGTTGTGCGGGTGTCCATCAAGGTAATTTGCAGCTCACTGCAAATAGATACTTTGTGAAGAGGCGCAAAAGTGCAATGGTGAAATCTGCTGACTTCGAAGTGATTACAACCCCCTAAAAGTTGCAAATTTGGACCATATAATGAATCAGAGCCTAGGGAAACATTCTCTTTCTAACTCCGACACTGGTTACCATGAAAACCACACAGAAGCCAAAGTGCCCCACCCTAATGAAACTTCGAACTAATCTCCATGTTCTCCTGAACCAAGGAAATCGTATGGTTCTGCGGGTGTCCATGAATGGAATTTGCCACTCACACCAAATGGATGCTCCCGGATGAGACGCTAAAGTGCAATGGTGAAATCTGCTGACTTCGATGTGATTACAACCCCCTAAAAGTTGCAAATTTGGACCATATAATGAATCAGAGCCTAGGGAAACATTCTCTTTCTAACTCCGACACTGGTTACCATGAAAACCACACAGAGGCCAAAGTGGCACACCCTAATGAAACTTCGACCTGATCTCAATGTTCTTCTGAACCAAGGAAATTGGAAGGTTGTGCGGGTGTCCATGAAGGTAAATTTCCACTCACTGCAAATGGATGCTTCGTGAAGAGGCGCCAAAGTGCAATGGTGAAATCTGCTGACTTTGAAGTGGTACCAACCGTGACAAAGTTGCAAATTAAGACCATCTAATGAATCGGAGCAAAGGGAAACATTCTCTTTATAACTTCGACACTGGTTACCATGAAAACCACACAGAGACCAAAGTGGCACACCCTAATGAAACTTCGAACTCATCTCCATGTTCCCCTGAACCAAGGAAATTCGAAGGTTATGCGGGTGTCCATGGATGGAATTTCCCTCTCACACCAAATGGATGCTCCCGGATGAAACGCTAAAGTGCAAGGGTGAATCTGCTGACTTCGAAGTGATTACAACCCCATAAAAGTTGCAAATTTGGACAATATAATGAATCAGAGCGAATGGAAACATTGTCTTTCTAAATCGGACACTGGTTACCGTGAAAACCACACAGACACCAAAGTTCTGCATCCTAATAAAACTTCGAACTCATCTCCATTTTCCCCTGAATCAAGGAAATTCGAAGGTTATGCGGGTGTTCATGAATGGAATTTGCCACTCACTGCAAATAGATTCTTTTTGAAGAGGCGCAAAAGTGCAATGGTTTCATCTGCAGACTCGAAGTGTTTACAAACCCCAAAAAGTTGCATATTTCGGACACATAATGAATTGGAGCAAAGGGAAACATAATCTTTCTACCTCCGACACTGGTAACCGTCCAAACCACACAGACGCCAAAGTGCTCCATCCTAATAAAACTTCGAACTCATCTCCATGTTCCCCTGAACCAAGGAAATTCGAAGATTATGCGGGTGTCCATGAAGGGAATTTGCCACTCACTGCAAATGCATGCTTCGTGAAGAGGCGTCAAAGTGCAATGGTGAAATCTGATCACTTCGAAGTGGTAACAACCCTCAAAAACTATCAAATTTACACCATATAATGAATCAGAGCAAAGGGAAATATTCTCTTTATAACTCCGACACTGGTTACCGTGAAAACTACACAGAGGCCTAAGTGCCACACCCTAATGAAACTTCGAAATCATCTCAATGTTCTTTTGAACCAAGGAAATTGGATGCTTGTGCGGGTTTCCACGTCGGCAAATTGCCACTAACTGCAAATAGAAGCTTCGTGAAGAGGCACAAAAGTGCATTAGTGAAATCTGCTGTCTTCAGGGTGATCACAACCTCCAAAAAGTCGCAAATTTGAACCATATAATCAATCAGAGCAAAGGGAAACAATCTCTTTCTAGCTCCGACACTGCTTACCATGGAAAGCACACAGAGGACAAAGTGCCTCACTCTAATGATACTTCGAACTCATTTCAATGTTCTTCTGAACCAAGCAAATTGGAAGTTGGTGCGGGTTTCCATGTCGGCTAATTGCCACTCACTGCAAATAGATGCTTCGTGAAGTGGCGCAAAAGTGCAATGGTGAATTCTGCTGACTTCGAAGTGTTTCCAAAACAGAAAAAGTGTATATTTCGAACACATAATGAATCGCAGCAAAGGGAAACATTCTCTTTCTACCTCCGACACTCGTTACCATGAAAACCACACAGAGGCCAAAGTGCTCCACCCTAATGAAACTTCGAACTATTCTCCATAATCTCATGAACCAAGGAAATCAGAAGGTTCTGCAAATGTCCATGAATGGAATTTGCCAATCACACCAAATGGATACTCCCGGATGAGACGCTAAACTGCAGTGGTGAAATCTTCTGACTTCGATGTGATTACAACCCCCTACAAGTTGCATATTTGGACCATATAATGAATCAGAGCCTAGGGAAACATTCTCTTTCTAACTCCGACACTGGTTACCATGGAAACCGCACAGAGGACAAAGTGCCCCTCCCTAATGAAACTTCGACCTGATCTCAATGTTTTAATGAACCAAGGAAATTGGAAGGTTGTGCGGGTGTCCATGAAGGAAAATTTCCACTCACTGCAATTGCATGCTTCGTGAAGAGGCGCCAAAGTGCAATGGTGAAATCTGCTGACTTTGAAGTGATACCAACCGTGACAAAGTTGCAAATTAAGACCATCTAATGAATCAGAGCAAAGGCAAACATTCTCTTTATAACTTCGACACTGGTTACTATGAAAACCAGACAGAAGCCAAAGAGCCCCACCCTAATCAAACTTCGAACTCATCTCACAGTTCTTCTGCACCAAGGAAATTAGAAGGTTGTGCGGGTTTCCATGTCGGTAAATTGTTACTCACTGCAAATAGATGCTTCGTGAAGAGGCGCAAAAGCGCAATGGTGAAATCTGCTGACTTCGAAGTGTTTACAAACCCCAAAAAGTTGCATATTTCGAACACATAATGAATCGGAGCAAAGGGAAACATTCTCTTTCTACCACCGACGCTGGTTACCATGAAAACCACACAAGGCCAAAGTGCTCCACCCTAATGAGACTTCGAGCTAATCTCCATGTTCTCCTGAACCAAGGAAACCGGAAGGTTCTGCGGGTGTCCATCAATGGAATTTGCCACTCACACCAAATGGATGCTCCCGTATGAGACGCTAAACTGCAATGGTGAAATCTGCTGAATTCGATGTGATTACAACCCCCTAAAAGTTGCAAATTTGGACCATATAATGAATCAGAGCGTAGGGAATCATTCTCTTTCTAACTCCGACACTGGTTACCATTTAAAACACACAGAGACCAAACTGGCACACCCTAATGAATCTTCGAAGTCATCTCAATGTTCTTCTGAACCAAGGAAATTGGAAGGTTGTCCGGGTGTCCATGAAGGTAATTTGCAGCTGACTGCAAATAGAAACTTCGTGAAGAGGAGCAAAAGTGCAATGGTGAAATCTGCTGACTTCGAAGTGATTACAACCCCATAAAAGTTGCAAATTTGGACAATATAATGAATCAGAGCGAATAGAAACATTGTCTTTCTAACTCCCACACTGGTTACCGTGAAAACTACACAGGGGCCTAAGTGCCGCATCCTAATGAAACTTCGAACTCATCTCAATGTTCTTCTGAATCAAGGAAATTGGAAGTTTGTGCGGGTGTCCTTCAAGGGAATTTGCCACTCACTGCAAATGTATGCTTCGTGAAGAGGCGTCAAAGTGCAATGGTGAAATCTGATGACTTCGAAGTGGTAACAACCCTCAAAAACTTGCAAATTTAGACCATATAATGAATCAGAGCAAAGAAAAACATTCTCTTTATAACTTCGACACTCGTTACCATGAAAACCACACAGAGGCCAAAGTGCTCCACCCTAATGAAACTTCGAACTAATCTCCATAATCTCCTGAACCAAGGAAATCGGAAGGTTCTGCAAATGTCCATGAATGGAATTTGCCAATCACACCAAATGGATACTCCCGGATGAGACGCGAAACTGCAGTGGTGAATCTGCTGACTTCGAAGTGATTACAACCCCATAAAAGTTGCAAATTTGGTCAATATAATGAATCAGAGCGAATGGAAACATTGTCTTTCTAAATCGGACACTGGTTACCGTGAAAACCACACAGACACCAAAGTGCTCCATCCTAATAAAACTTCGAAATCATCTCCATTTTCCCCTGAACCAAGGAAATTCGAAGGTTATGCGGGTGTTCATGAATGGAATTTGCCACTCACTGCAAATAGATTCTTTTTGAAGAGGCGCAAAAGTGCAATGGTTTCATCTGCAGACTTCGAAGTGTTTACAAACCCCAAAAAGTTGCATATTTCGGACACATAATGAATTGGAGCAAAGGGAAACATAATCTTTCTACCTCCGACACTGGTAACCGTGCAAACCACACAGACGCCAAAGTGCCGCATCCTAATGAAACTTCGAACTCATCTCAATGTTCTTCTGAACCAGGGAAATGGGAAGGTTGTGCGGGTGTCCATGAAGGAAATTTGCAGCTCACTGCAAATAGATGCTTCGTGAAGAGGCGCAAAAGTGCAATGGTGAAATCTGCTGACTTCGAAGTGATTACAGCCACATAAAAGTTGCAAATTTGGACAATATAATGAATCAGAGCGAATGGAAACATTGTCTTTCTAACTCCGACACTGGTTACCGTGAAAACTTCACAGAGCCCTAAGTGCCACACCCTAATGAAACTTCGAACTTCTCTTCATGTTCTTCTGAACCAAGGAAATTGGAAGGCTCTGCGGTTGTCCATGAATCGAATTTCCCTCCCACACCAAATGGATGCTCCCGGATGAAACGCTAAAGTGCAATGGAGAATCTGCTGTCTTCGAAGTGATTACAACCCCATAAAAGTTGCAAATTTGGACAATATAATGAATCAGAGCGAATGGAAACATTGTCTTTCTAACAACGACACTGGTTACTGTGAAAACAACACAGACGCCAAGGTGTTCCATCCTAATAAAACTTCGAACTCATCTCCATGTTCCCCTGAACCAAGGAAATTCGAAGATTATGCGGGTGTCCATGAATGGAATTTGCCACTCACTGCAAATACATTTTTAGTGAAGAGGCGCAAAAGTGCAATGGTGAAATCTCCTGACTTCGAAGTGTTTACAAAACAAAAAAAGGTGCATATTTCGAACACATAATGAATCGGAACAAAGGGAAACATTCACTCTCTACCTCCGACACTGGTTACCATAAAAACTACACAGAGGTCAAAGTGCCACACCCTAATGAAACTTCGAAATCATCTCAATGTTCTTTTGAACCAAGGAAATTGGAAGGTTGTGCGGGTTTCCATGTCGGCAAATTGCCACTGACTGCAAATAGAAGCTTCGTGAAGAGGCGCAAAAGTGCAATAGTGAAATCTGCTGTCTTCGGAGTGATCACAACCCCCAAAAAGTCGTAAATTTCAACCATATAATGAATCAGAGCAAAGGGAAACAATCTCTTTCTAGCTCCGACACTCCTTACCATGGAAAGCACACAGAGGACAAAGTGCCTCACTCTAATGAAACTTCGAACTCATTTCAATGTTCTTCTGAACCAAGGAAATTGGAAGGTGGTGCGGGTTTCCATGTCGGCCAATTGCCACTCACTGCAAATAGATGCTTCGTGAAGAGGCACCACAGTGCAATGGTTAAATCTGATGACTTCGAAGTGGTAAAAAAACCCAAAAAGGTGCATATTTCGAACACATAATCAATCGGAGAAAAGGGAAACATTCTCTTTCTACCTCCGACACTGGTTACCATGAAAACCACACAAGGCCAAATTGCACCACCCTAATGAGACTTCGAACTAATCTCCATGTTATCCTGAACCAAGGAAATCGGAAGGTTCTCCGGGTGTCCATCAATGGAATTTGCCACTCACCCCAAATGGATGCTCCCGGATGAGACGCTAAACTGCAATGGTAAAAT
Source organism: Raillietiella orientalis (assembly GCA_036172245.1). Taxonomy (NCBI): domain Eukaryota; kingdom Metazoa; phylum Arthropoda; class Ichthyostraca; order Raillietiellida; family Raillietiellidae; genus Raillietiella; species Raillietiella orientalis. Next base: position 26,000 of record JAYWIR010000170.1, read on the forward strand.
CTGCTGACTTCGATGTCATTACAACCCCCTAAAAGTTGCAAATTTGGACCATAAAATGAATCAGAGCCTAAGGAAACATTCTCTTTCTAACTTCGACACTGGTTACCATGAAAACCACACAGAGACCAAAGTGGCACACCCTAATGAAACTTCGAAGTCATCTCAATGTTCTTCTGAACCAAGCAAATTGGAAGGTTGTGCGGGTGTCCATGGAGGAAATTTGCCACTCTTTGCAAATAGATGCTTCGTGAAGAGGCGCAAAATTGCAATAGTGAAATCTGCTGACTTCGAAGTGATTACAATCCCATAAAAGTTGCAAATTTGGACAATATAATGAATCAGAGCGAATGGAAACATTGTCTTTCTAACTCCGACACTGGTTACGGTGAAAACTACACAGAGGCCAAACTGCCACACCCTAATGAAGCTTCGAACAAATCTCAATGTTCTTCTGAATCAAAGAAATTGGAAGTTTGTGCTGGTGTCCTTGAAGGGAATTTGCCACTCACTGCAAATGGATGCTTCGTGAAGAGGCGCCACAGTGCAATGTTGAAATCTGCTGACTTCGAAGTGTTAACAAACCCCAAAAAGTTGCATATTTCGAACACATAATGAATCCGAGCAAAGGGAAACATTCTCTTTATTACTTCGACAGTCGTTACTATAAAAACCAGACAGAAGCCAAAGTGCCCCACCCTGATGAAACTTCGAACTAATCTCCATGTTCTAATGAACCAAGGAAAACGGAAGGTTCTGCGGGTGTCCATGAATGGAATCTGCCACTCACACCAAATGGATGCTCCCGGATGAGACGCTCAACTGCTATGGTGAAATCTGCTGACTTCGATGTGATTACAACCCCCTAAAACTTGCAAATTTGGACCATATCATGAATCAGAGCCTAGGGAAACATTCTCTCTCTAACTCCGACACTGGTTACCGTGAAAACCACACAGAGACCAAAGTGGCACACCCTAATGAAACTTCGACCTGATCTCAATGTTCTTCTGCACCAAGGAAATTGGAAGGTTGTGCGGGTGTCCATGGATGCAATTTGCCACTCACTGCAAATACATTCTTTTTGAAGAGGCGCAAAAGTGCAATGGTGAAATCTGCAGACTTCGAAGTGTTTACAAACACCAAAAAGTTGCATATTTCGGACACATAATGAATTGGAGCAAAGGGAAACATTATCTTTCTACCTCCGGCACTGGTTACCGTGCAAACCACACAGACGCCAAAGTGCTCCATCCTAATAAAACTTCGAACTCATCTCCATGTTCCCCTGAACCAAGGAAATTCGAAGGTTATGCGTGTGTCCATGAATGGAATTTGCCACTCACACCAAATGGATACTCCCGGATGAGACGCTAAACTGCAGTGGTTAAATCTTCTGACTTTGATGTGATTACAACCCACTAAAAGTTGCATATTTGGACCATATAATGAATCAGGGCGTAGGGAAACATTCTCTTTCTACCTCCGACGCTGGTTACCATGAAAACTACACAGAGGCCTAAGTGCCACACCCTAATGAAACTTCGAAATCAGCTCAATGTTCTTTTGAACCAAGGAAATTGGATGCTTGTGCGGGTTTCCACGTCGGCAAATTGCCACTAACTGCAAATAGAAGCTTCGTGAACAGGCACAAAAGTGCATTAGTGAAATCTGCTGTCTTCGGAGTGATCACAACCTCCAAAAAGTCGTAAATTTGAACCATATAATGAATCAGAGCAAAGGGAAACAATCTATTTCTAGCTCCGACACTGCTTACCATGGAAAGCACACAGAGGACAAAGAGCCTCACTCTAATGAAACTTCGAACTCATTTCAATGTTCTTCTGAACCAAGGAAATTGGAAGTTGGTGCGGGTTTCCATGTCGGCTAATTGCCACTCACTGCAAATAGATGCTTCGTGAAGTGGCGCAAAAGTGCAATGGTGAATTCTGCTGACTTCGAAGTGTTTCCAAAACAGAAAAGGTGTATGTTTCGAACACATAATGAATCGGAGCAAAGAGAAACATTCCCTCTCTACCTCCGACACTGGTTACCATGAAAACTACACAGAGGCCTAAGTGCCACACCCTAATGAAACCTCGAAATCATCTCAATGTTCTTTTGAACCAAGGAAATTGGAAGGTTGTGCGGGTTTCCATGTCAGCAAATTGCCACTGACTGCAAATAGAAGCTTCGTGAAAAGGCGCAAAAGTGCAATAGTGAAATCTGCTGTCTTCGGAGTGATCACAACCCCCAAAAAGTCGTAAATTTGAACCATATAATGAATCAGAGCAAAGGGAAACAATCTCTTTCTAGCTCCGACACTGCTTACCGTGGAAAGCACACAGAGGACAAAGTGCCTCACTCTAATGAAACTTCGAACTCATTTCAATGTTCTTCTGAACCAAGGAAATTGGAAGGTGGTGCGGGTTTCCATGTCGGCTAATATCCACTCACTGAAAATAGATGCTTCGTGAAGAGGCGCCACAGTGCAATGGTGAAATCTGATGACTTCGAAGAGGTAAAAAAACCCAAAAAGGTGCATATTTCGAACACATAATGAATCCGAGCAAAGGGAAACATTCCATTTCTTCCTCCGACACTGGTTACCATGAAAACCACACAAGGCCAAAGTGCACCACTTTAATGAGACTTCGAACTAATCGACATGTTATCCTGAACCAAGGAAATCGGAAGGTTCTGCGGGTGTCCATCAATGAAATTTGCCACTCACACCAAATGGATGCTAACGGATGAGACGCTAAACTGCAATGGTGAAATCTGCTGACTTCGATGTGATTACAACCCCCTAAAAGTTGCAAATTTGGACCATATAATGAATCAGAGCGTAGGGAAACATTCTCTTTCTAACTCCGACACTGGTTACCATGAAAACCACACAGAGACCAAAGTGGCACACCCTAATGAAACTTCGAAGTCATCTCAATGTTCTTCTGAACCAAGGAAATTGGAAGGTTGTGCGGGTGTCCATGAAGGTAATTTGCAGCTCACTGCAAATAGATACTTCGTGAAGAGGCGCAAAAGTGCAATGGTGAAATCTGCTGACTTCGAAGTGATTACAACCCCATAAAAGTTGCAAATTTGGACAATATAATGAATCAGAGCGAATGGAAACATTGTCTTTCTAACTCCGACACTGGTTACCGTGAAAACTACACAGAGGCCTAAGTGCCGCATCCTAATGAAACTTCGAACTCATCTCAATGTTCTTCTGAATCAAGGAAATTGGAAGTTTGTGCGGGTGTCCTTGAAGGGAATTTGCCACTCACTGCAAATGGATGCTTCGTGAAGAGGCGTCAAAGTGCAATGGTGAAATCTGATGACTTCGAAGTGGTAACAACCCTCAAAAACTTGCAAATTTGGACCATATAATGAATCAGAGCAAAAGGAAACATTCTCTTTATAACTTCGACAGTGGTTACTATGAAAACCAGACAGAAGCCAAAGTGCCCCACCCTGATGAAACTTCGAACTAATCTCCATGTTCTCCTGAACCAAGGAAATCGGAAGGTTCTGCGGGTGTCCATGAATGGAATTTGCCACTCACACCAAATGGATGCTCCCGGATGAGACGCTAAACTGCAATGGTGAAATCTGCTGACTTCGATGTGATTACAACCCTCTAAAAGTTGCAAATTTGGACCATATAATGAATCAGAGCCTAGGGAAACATTCTCTTTCTAACTCCGACACTGGTTACCATAAAACCAGACAGAAGCCAAAGTGCCCCACCCTAATGAAACTTCGAACTAATCTCCATGTTCTCCTGAACCAAGGAAATCGGATGGTTCTGCGGGTGTCCATGAATGGAATTTGCCACTCACACCAAATGCATGCTCCCGCATGAGACGCTAAACTGCAATGGTGAAATCTGCTGACTTCGATGTGATTACAACCCCCTAAAAGTTGCAAATTTGGACCATATAATGAATCAGAGCCTAGGGAAACATTCTCTTTCTAACTCCGACACTGGTTACCATGAAAACCACACAGAGACCAAAGTGGCACACCCTAATGAAACTTCGAAGTCATCTCAATGTTCTTCTGAACCAATTTAATTTGAAGGTTGTGCGGGTGTCCTGAAGGTAATTTGCAGCTCACTGCAAATAGATACTTCGTGAAGAGGCGCAAAAGTGTAATGGAGAAATCTGCTGACTTCGAAGTGATTACAACCCCATAAAAGTTGCAAATTTGGACAATATAATGAATCAGAGCGAATGGAAACATTGTCTTTCTACCTCCGACACTGGTTACCGTGCAAACAACACAGACGCCAAAGTGCTCCATCCTAATAAAACTTCGAACTCATCTCTATGTTCCCCTGAACCAAGGAAATTCGAAGGTTATGCGGGTGTCCATGAATAGAATTTGCCACTCACACCAAATGGATACTCCCGGATGAGACGCTAAACTGCAGTGGTGAAATCTTCTGACTTTGATGTGATTACAACCCACTAAAAGTTGCATATTTGGACCATATAATGAATCAGGGCGTAGGGAAACATTCTCTTTCTAACTCCGACTCTGGTTACCATGGAAACCGCACAGAGGACAAAGTGGCCCTCCCTAATGAAACTTCGACCTGATCTCAATGTTCTTCTGAACCAAGGAAATTGGAAGGTGGTGCGGGTTTCCATGTCGGCTAATTGCCAGTCACTGCAAATAGATGCTTCGTGAAGTGGCGCAAAAGTGCAATGGTGAATTCTGCTGACTTTGAAGTGTTTCCAAAACCCAAAAAGGTGTATATTTCGAACACATAATGAATCGGAGCAAAGGGAAAAATTCTGTTTCTACCTCCGACACTCGTTACCATGAAAACCACACAGAGGCCAAAGTGCTACACCCTAATGAAATTTCGAACTAATCTCCATAATCTCCTGAACCAAGGAAATCGGAAGGTTCTGCAAGTGTCCATGAATGGAATTTGCCACTCACACCAAATGGATACTCCCGGATGAGTCGCTAAACTGCAGTGGTGAAATCTTCTGACTTTGATGTGATTACAACCCCCTACAAGTTGCATATTTGGACCATGTAATGAATCAGAGCCTAGGGAAACATTCTCTTTCTAACTCCGATACTGGTTACCATGAAAACCACACAGAGACCAAAGTGGCACACCCTAATTTAACTTCGAAGTCATCTCAATGTTCTTCTGAATCAAGGAAATTGGAAATTTGTGCGGGTGTCCTTGAAGGGAATTGGCCACTCACTGCAAATGTATCCTTCGTGAAGAGGCGTCAAAGTGCAATGGTGAAATCTGATGACTTCGAAGTGGTAACAACCCTCAAAAACTTGCAAATTTAGACCATATAATGAATCAGAGCAAAGGGAAACATTCTCTTTATAACTTCGACAGTGGTTACTATGAAAACCAGACAGAAGCCAAAGTGCCCCACCCTAATGAAACTTCGAACTAATCTCCATGTTCTCCTGAACCAAGGAAATCGGATGGTTCGGCGGGTGTCCAAGAATGGAATTTGCCACTCACACCAAATGGATGCTCCCGGATGAGACGCTCAACTGCAATGGTAAAATCTGCTGACTTTGATGTGATTACAACCCCCTAAAAGTTGCAAATTTGGACCATGTAATGAATCAGAGCCTAGGGAAACATTCTCTTTATAACTCCGACACTGGTTACCATGAAAACCACACAGAGACCAAAGTGGCACACCCTAATTTAACTTCGAAGTCATCTCAATGTTCTTCTGAACCAGGGAAATCGGAAAGTTGTCCGGGTGTCCATGAACGTAATTTGCAGCTAACTACAAATAGATAATTCGTGAAGAGGCGCGAAAGTGCAATGGTGAAATCTGCTGACTTCGAAGTGATTACAACCCCATAAAAGATGCAAATTTGGACCATATAATGAATCAGAGCAATGGGAAACATTCTCTTTATTACTTCGACAGTGGTTACTATGAAAACCAGACAGAAGCCAAAGTGCCCCACCCTGATGAAACTTCGAACTAATCTCCATGTTCTCCTGAACCAAGGAAATCGGAAGGTTCTGCGGGTGTCCATGAATGGAATTTGCCACTCACACCAAATGGATGCTCCCGAATGAGACGCTAAACTGCTATGGTAAAATATGCTGACTTCGATGTGATTACAACCCCCTAAAAGTTGCAAATTTGGACCATATAATTAATCAGAGCCTAGGGAAACATTCTCTTTCTAACTCCGACACTGGTTACCACGAAAACCAGACAGAAGCCAAAGTGCCCCACCCTAATGAAACTTCGAACTAATCCCCATGTTCTCCTGAACCAAGGAAATCGGATGGTTCTGCGGGTGTCCATGAATGGAATTTGCCACTCACACCAAATGGATGCTCCCGGATGAGACGCTAAACTGCTATGGTGAAATCTGCTGACTTCGATGTGATTACAACCCCCTAAAAGTTGCAAATTTGGACCATATAATGAATCAGAGCAAAGGGAAACATTCTCTTTATAACTTCGACAGTGGTTACTATGAAAACCAGACAGAAGCCAAAGTGCCCCACCCTAATGATACTTCGAAGTAATCTCCATGTTCTCCTGAACCAAGGAAATCGGATGGTTCTGCGGGTGTCCATGAATGGAATTTGCCACTCGCACCAAATAAATGCTCTCAGATGAGACCCTAAACTGCAATGGTGAAATCTGCTGACTTCGATGTGATTACAACCCCCTAAAAGTTGCAAATTTGGACCATATAATGAATCAGAGCCTAGGGAAACATTCTCTTTCTAACTCCGACACTGGTTACCGTGAAAACCACACAGAGACCAAAGTGGCACACCCTAATGAAACTTCGACCTGATCTCAATGTTCTTCTGAACCAAAAAAAATGGAAGGTTGTGCGGGTGTCCATGAATGCAATTTGCCACTCACTGCAAATAGATTCTTTTTGAAGAGGCGCAAAAGTGCAATGGTGAAATCTGCAGACTTCGAAGTGTTTACAAACCCCAAAAAGTTGCATATTTCGGACACATAATGAATTGGAGCAAAGGGAAACATTCTCTTTCTACCTCCGACACTGGTTACCGTGCAAACCACACAGACGCCAAAGTGCTCCATCCTCATAAAACTTCGAACTCATCTCCATGTTCCCCTGAACCAAGGAAATTCGAAGGTTATGCGGGTGTCCATGAATGGAATTTGCCACTCACACCAAATGGATACTCCCGGATGAGACGCTAAACTGCAATGGTGAAATCTTCTGACTGTGATGTGATTACAACCCACTAAAAGTTGCATATTTGGACCATATAATGAATCAGGGCGTAGGGAAACATTCTCTTTCTAACTCCGACTCTGGTTACCATGGAAACCGCACAGAGGACAAAGTGCCCCTCCCTAATGAAACTTCGACCTGATCTCCATGTTTTTCTGAACCAAGGAAATTGCAAGGTTTTGCGGGTGTCCATGAAGGAAAATTTCCACTCACAGCAATTGCATTGTTCGTGAAGAGGCGCCAAAGTGCAATGGTGAAATCTGCTGACTTTGAAGTGGTACCAACCGTGACAAAGTTGCAAATTAAGACCATCTAATGAATCAGAGCAAAGGGAAATATTCTCTTTATACCTTCGACACTGGTTACTATGAAAACCAGACAGAAGCGAAAGAGCCCCACCCTAATCAAACGTCGAACTCATCTCAATGTTCTTCTGAATCAAGGAAATTGGAAGTTTGTGCGGGTGTCCTTGAAGGGAATTTGCCACTCACTGCAAATGGATGCTTCGTGAAGAGGCGTCAAAGTGCAATGGTGAAATCTGATGACTTCGAAGTGGTAACAACCCTCAAAAACTTGCAAATTTAGACCATATAATGAATCAGAGCACAGGGAAACATTCTCTTTATAACTTCGACAGTGGTTACTATGAAAACCAGACAGAAGCCAAAGTGCCATAGCCCAATGAAACTTCGAACTAATCTCCATGTTCTCCTGAACTAAGGATATCGGATGGTTCTGCGGGTGTCCATGAATGGAATTTGCCACTCACACCAAATGGATGCTCCCGGATGAGACGCTAAACTGCAATGGTAAAATCTGCTGACTTCGATGTGATTACAACCCCCTAAAAGTTGCAAATTTGGACAATATAATGAATCAGAGCGATTGGAAACATTGTCTTTCTATCTCCGACACTGGTTACCGTGAAAACCACACAGAGGCCAAAGTGCACCACCCTAATAAAACTTCGAACTCATCTCCATGTTCCCCTGAACCAAGGAAATTCGAAGGTTATGCGGGTGTCCATGAATGGAATTTGCCACTCACTGCAAATAGATTTCTTGTGAAGAGGCGCAAAAGTGCAATGCTGGAATCTGATGACTTCGAAGTGGTTACAACCGCCAAAAAGTTGCAAATTTCGACCATATAATGAATCAGAGCAAAGGGAAACATTCTCTTTATAACTTCGACACTGGTTACTATGAAAACCAGACGGAAGCCAAAGTGCCCCACCCTAATGAAACTTCGAACTCATCTCAATGTTCTTCTGAACCAAGGAAATTCCAAGGATGAGCGGGTCTCCATCACGGGAATCTGCCACTCACTGCAAATGCATGCCTCGTGATGAGGCGCAAAAGTGCAATGGTGAAATCTGCTGACTTCGAAGTGATTACAACCCCATAAAAGTTGCAAATTTAGACCATATAATGAATCATAGCGTAGGGAAACATTCTCTTTATAACTCCGACACTGGTTACCGTGAAAACCACACAGACGCCAAAGTGCTCCATCCTAATAAAACTTCGAACTCATCTCCATGTTCCCCTGAACCAAGGAAATTCGAAGATTATGCGGGTGTGCATGAATGGAATTTGCCACTCAATGCAAATAGATTTCTTGTGAAGAGGCGCAAAAGTGCAAAGGTGGAATCTGATGACTTCGAAGTGGTTACAACCCCCAAAAAGTTGCAAATTTCGACCATATAATGAATCAGAGCTTAAGAAAACATTCTCTCTCTAACTCCGACACTGGTTACCATGGAAACCACGCAGAGGACAAACTGCCTCACCCTAATGAAACTTCGAACTCATCTAATGTGCTTCTGAACCGAGGAAATTGCAAGGATGAGCGGGTCTCCATCACGGGAATCTGCCACTCACTGCAAATGCATGCTTCGTGAGAAGGCGCAAAAGTGCAAAGGAGAAATCTGCTGACTTTGAAGTGGTACCAACCCTTACAAAGTTGCAAATTTCGACCATATAATGAATCATAACGTAGGGATACATTCTCTTTATAACTCCGACACTGGTTACCGTGAAAACCCCACAGACGCCAAAGTTCTCCATCCTAACTACTAACTCCATGTTACCCCTGAACCAAGCCAAGAAATTCGAAGATTATGCGGGTGTGCATGAATGGAATTTTCCACTCACTGCAAATAGATTCTTTTTAAAGAGGCGCAAAAGTGCAATGGTGAAATCTGCTTACTTCAAAGTGGTTACAATTCCCAAAAAGTTGCATATTTGGACTATATAGTGAATCAGAGCGAAGGGAAACATTCTCTTTATAAATCCGATACTGTTTACCATGGAAACCACGCAGAGGACAAAGTGCCTCACCCTAATGAATCTTCGAACTCATCTCAATGTTCTTCTGAACCAGGGAAATTGGATGGTTTTGCGGGTGTGCATGAAGAAAATTTGCCACTCCCTGCAAACAGATGCTTCGTGAAGAGGCGCGAAAGTGCAATGGTGAAATCTGCTGACTTCGATGTGATTACAACCCACTAAAAGTTGCAAATTTGGACAATATAATGAATCAGAGCGAATGGAAACATTGTCTTTCTTACTCCGAGTCTGGTTACCGTGAAAACCACACAGACGCCAAGGTGCTCCATCCTAATAAAACTTCGAACTCATCTCCATGTTCCCCTAAACCAAGGAAATTCGAAGATTATGCGGGTGTCCATGAATGGACTTTGCCACTCACTGCAAATAGATTTTTAGTGAGGAGGCGCAAAAGTGCATTGGTGAAATCTGCTGACTTCGAAGTGTTTACAAAATTCAAAAAGGTGCATATTTCGAACACATAATGAATCGGAACAAAGGGAAACATTCCCTCTCTACCTCCGACACTGGTTACCATGAAAACTACACAGAGGCCTAAGTGCCACACCCTAATGAAACCTCGAAATCATCTCAATGTTCTTTTGAACCAAGGAAATTGGAAGGTTGTGCGGGTTTCCATGTCGGCAAATTGCCACTGACTGCAAATAGAAGCTTCGTGAAGAGGCGCAAAAGTGCAATAGTGAAATCTGCTGTCTTCGGAGTGATCACAACCCCCAAAAAGTCGTAAATTTGAACCATATAATGAATCAGAGCAAAGGGAAACAATCTCTTTCTAGCTCCGACACTGCTTACCGTGGAAAGCACACAGAGGACAAAGTGCCTCACTCTAATGAAACTTCGAACTCATTTCAATGTTCTTCTGAACCAAGGAAATTGGAAGGTGGTGCGGGTTTCCATGTCGGCTAATATCCACTCACTGAAAATAGATGCTTCGTGAAGAGGCGCCACAGTGCAATGGTGAAATCTGATGACTTCGAAGAGGTAAAAAAACCCAAAAAGGTGCATATTTCGAACACATAATGAATCCGAGCAAAGGGAAACATTCCATTTCTTCCTCCGACACTGGTTACCATGAAAACCACACAAGGCCAAAGTGCACCACCCTAATGAGACTTCGAACTAATCGACATGTTATCCTGAACCAAGGAAATCGGAAGGTTCTGCGGGTGTCCATCAATGAAATTTGCCACTCACACCAAATGGATGCTAACGGATGAGACGCTAAACTGCAATGGTAAAATCTGCTGACTTCGATGTCATTACAACCCCCTAAAAGTTGCAAATTTGGACCATCAAATGAATCAGAGCCTAAGGAAACATTCTCTTTCTAACTTCCACACTGGTTACCATGAAAACCACACAGAGACCAAAGTGGCACACCCTAATGAAACTTCGAAATCATCTCAATGTTCTTCTGAACCAGGGAAATTCCAAGGATGAGCGGGTCTCCATCACGGGAATCTGCCACTCACTGCAAATGCATGCCTCGTGATGAGGCGCAAAAGTGCAATGGTGAAATCTGCTGACTTCGAAGTGATTACAACCCCATAAAAGTTGCAAATTTAGACCATATAATGAATCATAGCGTAGGGAAACATTCTCTTTATAACTCCGACACTGGTTACCGTGAAAACCACACAGACGCCAAAGTGCTCCATCCTAATAAAACTTCGAACTCATCTCCATGTTCCCCTGAACCAAGGAAATTCGAAGATTATGCGGGTGTGCATGAATGGAATTTGCCACTCAATGCAAATAGATTTCTTGTGAAGAGGCGCAAAAGTGCAAAGGTGGAATCTGATGACTTCGAAGTGGTTACAACCCCCAAAAAGTTGCAAATTTCGACCATATAATGAATCAGAGCTTAAGAAAACATTCTCTCTCTAACTCCGACACTGGTTACCATGGAAACCACGCAGAGGACAAACTGCCTCACCCTAATGAAACTTCGAACTCATCTCAATGTGCTTCTGAACCGAGGAAATTGCAAGGATGAGCGGGTCTCCATCACGGGAATCTGCCACTCACTGCAAATGCATGCTTCGTGAGAAGGCGCAAAAGTGCAAAGGAGAAATCTGCTGACTTTGAAGTGGTACCAACCCTTACAAAGTTGCAAATTTCGACCATATAATGAATCATAACGTAGGGATACATTCTCTTTATAACTCCGACACTGGTTACCGTGAAAACCCCACAGACGCCAAAGTTCTCCATCCTAATAAAACTTGGGACTCATCTCCATGTTCCCCTGAACCAAGGAAATTCGAAGATTATGCGGGTGTGCATGAATGGAATTTTCCACTCACTGCAAATAGATTCTTTTTAAAGAGGCGCAAAAGTGCAATGGTGAAATCTGCTTACTTCAAAGTGGTTACAATTCCCAAAAAGTTGCATATTTGGACTATATAGTGAATCAGAGCGAAGGGAAACATTCTCTTTATAAATCCGATACTGTTTACCATGGAAACCACGCAGAGGACAAAGTGCCTCACCCTAATGAATCTTCGAACTCATCTCAATGTTCTTCTGAACCAGGGAAATTGGATGGTTTTGCGGGTGTGCATGAAGGAAATTTGCCACTCCCTGCAAACAGATGCTTCGTGAAGAGGCGCGAAAGTGCAATGGTGAAATCTGCTGACTTCGATGTGATTACAACCCACTAAAAGTTGCAAATTTGGACAATATAATGAATCAGAGCGAATGGAAACATTGTCTTTCTTACTCCGAGTCTGGTTACCGTGAAAACCACACAGACGCCAAGGTGCTCCATCCTAATAAAACTTCGAACTCATCTCCATGTTCCCCTAAACCAAGGAAATTCGAAGATTATGCGGGTGTCCATGAATGGACTTTGCCACTCACTGCAAATAGATTTTTAGTGAGGAGGCGCAAAAGTGCATTGGTGAAATCTGCTGACTTCGAAGTGTTTACAAAATTCAAAAAGGTGCATATTTCGAACACATAATGAATCGGAACAAAGGGAAACATTCCCTCTCTACCTCCGACACTGGTTACCATGAAAACTACACAGAGGCCTAAGTGCCACACCCTAATGAAACCTCGAAATCATCTCAATGTTCTTTTGAACCAAGGAAATTGGAAGGTTGTGCGGGTTTCCATGTCGGCAAATTGCCACTGACTGCAAATAGAAGCTTCGTGAAGAGGCGCAAAAGTGCAATAGTGAAATCTGCTGTCTTCGGAGTGATCACAACCCCCAAAAAGTCGTAAATTTGAACCATATAATGAATCAGAGCAAAGGGAAACAATCTCTTTCTAGCTCCGACACTGCTTACCATGAAAACCACACAGAAGACAAAGAGCCCCACCCTAATCAAACTTGGAACTCATCTCACTGTTCTTCTGCTCCAAGGAAATTGGAAGGTTCTGCGGGTTTCTATGTCGGTAAATTGCCACTCACTGCAAATAGATGCTTCGTGAAGAGGCGCAAAAGCGCAATGGTGAAATCTGCTGACTTCGAAGTGTTTACAAACCCCAAAAAGTTGCATATTTCGAACACATAATGAATCGGAGCAAAGGGAAACATTCACTTTCTTCCTCGGACACGGGTTACTATGAAAACCACACAAGGCCAAAGTGCACCACCCTAATGAGACTTCGAACTAATCTACATGTTATCCTGAACCAAGGAAATCGGAAGGTTCTGCGGGTGTCCATCAATGAAATTTGCCACTCACACCAAATGGATGCTAACGGATGAGACGCTAAACTGCAATGGTAAAATCTGCTGACTTCGATGTCATTACAACCCCCTAAAAGTTGCAAATTTGGACCATCAAATGAATCAGAGCCTAAGGAAACATTCTCTTTCTAACTTCCACACTGGTTACCATGAAAACCACACAGAGACCAAAGTGGCACACCCTAATGAAACTTCGAAATCATCTCAATGTTCTTCTGAACCAGGGAAATTGGATGGTTGTGCGAGTGTCCATGAAGGAAATTTGCCACTCTTTGCAAATAGATGCTTCGTGAAGAGGCGCCAAAGGGCAATGGTGAAATCTGCTCACTTCGAAGTGATTACAACCCCATAAAAGTTGCAAATTTGGACAATATAATGAATCAGAGCGAATGGAAACATTGTCTTTCTAACTCCGACACTGGTTACCGAGAAAACTACACAGAGGCCAAACTGCCACACCCTAATGAAGCTTCGAACAAATCGCAATGTTCTTCTGAATCAAAGAAATTGGAAGTTTGTGCGGGTGTCCATGAATGGAATCTGCCACTCACACCAAATGGATGCTCCCTGATGAGACGCTAAACTGCAATGGTAAAATCTGCTGACTTCGATGTGATTACAACCCCCTAAAAGTTGCAAATTTGGACAATATAATGAATCAGAGCGAATGGAAACATTGTCTTTCTAACTCCGACACTGGTTACCGTGAAAACCACACAGACGCCAAAGTGATCCATCCGAATAAAACTTCGAACTCATCTCCATGTTCCCCTGAACCAAGGAAATTCCAAGGTGATGCGGGTGTCCATGAATGGAATTTGCCACTCACTGCAAATGGAGTCTTTTTGAAGAGGCGCAAAATTGCAATGGTGAAATCCGCTGACTTCAAAGTGGTTACAATTCCAAAAAAGTTGCATATTTGGACTATATAAGGAATCAGAGCGAAGGGAAACATTCTCTTTATAACTCCGATACTGTTTACCATGGAAACCACGCAGAGGACAAAGTGCCTCACTCTAATGAAACTTCCAACTCATCTCAATGTTCTTCTGAACCAAGGAAATTGGAAGGTTGTGCGGGTGTCCTTGAAGGAAATTTGCCACTCCCTGGAAATAGATGCTTCGTGAAGAGGCGCAAAAGTGCAATGGTGAAATCTGCTGACTTCGAAGTAATTACAACCCCCTAAAAGTTGCAAATTTGGACCATATAATGAATCATAGCGTAGGGAAACATTCTCTTTCTAACTCCGACACTGGTAACCATGGAAACCGCACAGAGGACAAAGTGTTCCACCCTAATGAAACTTCGAACTTATCTCAATGTGCTTCTGAACCAAGGAAATTGCAAGGATGAGCGGGTCTCCATCACGGGAATCTGCCACTCACTGCAAATGCATGCTTCGTGAAGAGGCGCAAAAGTGCAATGGTGAAATCTGCTGACTTTGAAGTGGTACCAACCCTTACAAAGTTGCAAATTTAGACCATATAATCAATCAGAGTGTAGGGAAACATTCTCTCTATAACTCCGACACTGGTTACCGTGAAAACCACACAGACGCCAAAGTACTCCATCCTAATAAAACTTCGAACTCATCTCCATGTTCCCCTGAACCAAGGAAATTAGAAGATTATGCGGATGTCCATGAATGGAATTTGCCACTCACTGCAAATAGATTCTTTTTGAAGAGGCGGAAAAGTGCAATGGTTTCATCTGCAGACTTCGAAGTGTTTACAAACCCCAAAAAGTTGCATATTTCGGACACATAATGAATTGGAGCAAAGGGAAACATAATCTTTCTACCTCCGACACTGGTAACCGTGAAAACCACACAGACGCCAAAGTGCTCCATCCTAATAAAACTTCGAACTCATCTCCATGTTTCCCTGAACCAAGGAAATTCGAAGGTTAGGCGGGTGTCCATGAATGGAATTTGCCACTCACTGCAAATAGATTTTTAGTGAGGAGGCGCAAAAGTGCATTGGTGAAATCTGCTGACTTCGAAGTGTTTACAAAATTCAAAAAGGTGCATATTTCGAACACATAATGAATCGGAACAAAGGGAAACATTCCCTCTCTACCTCCGACACTGGTTACCATGAAACCTACACAGAGGCCTAAGTGCCACACCCTAATGAAACCTCGAAATCATCTCAATGTTCTTTTGAACCAAGGAAATTGGAAGGTTGTGCGGGTTTCCATGTCGGCAAATTGCCACTGACTGCAAATAGAAGCTTCGTGAAGAGGCGCAAAAGTGCAATAGTGAAATCTGCTGTCTTCGGAGTGATCAACACCCCCAAAAAGTCGTAAATTTGAACCATATAATGAATCAGAGCAAAGGGAAACAATCTCTTTCTAGCTCCGACACTGCTTACCGTGGAAAGCACACAGAGGACAAAGTGCCTCACTCTAATGAAACTTCGAACTCATTTCAATGTTCTTCTGAACCAAGGAAATTGGAAGGTGGTGCGGGTTTCCATGTCGGCTAATATGCACTCACTGAAAATAGATGCTTCGTGAAGAGGCGCCACAGTGCAATGGTGAAATCTGATGACTTCGAAGTGGTAAAAAAACCCAAAAAGGTGCATATTTCGAACACATAATGAATCCGAGCAAAGGGAAACATTCCATTTCTTCCTCCGACACTGGTTATCATGAAAACCACACAAGGCCAAAGTGCACTACCCTAATGAGACTTCGAACTAATCTCCATGTTATCCTGAACCAAGGAAATCGGAAGGTTCTGCGGGTGTCCATCAATGAAATTTGCCACTCACACCAAATGGATGCTAACGGATGAGACGCTAAACTGCAATGGTAAAATCTTCTGACTTCGATGTCATTACAACCCCCTAAAAGTTGCAAATTTGGACCATCAAATGAATCAGAGCCTAAGGAAACATTCTCTTTCTAACTTCGACACTGGTTACCATGAAAGCCACACAGAGACCAAAGTGGCACACCCTAATGAAACTTCGACCTCATCTCAATGTTCTTCTGAACCAGGGAAATTGGATGGTTGTGCGGGTGTCCATGAAGGAAATTTGCCACTCTTTGCAAATAGATGGTTCGTGAAGAGGCGCCAAAGGGCAATGGTGAAATCTGCTCACTTCGAAGTGATTACAACCCCATAAAAGTTGCAAATTTGGACAATATAATGAATCAGAGCGAATGGAAACATTGTCTTTCTAACTCCGACACTGGTTACCGTGAAAACTACACAGAGGCCAAACTGCCACACCCTAATGAAGCTTCGAACAAATCTCAATGTTCTTCTGAATCAAGGAAATTGAAAGTTTGTGCGGGTGTCCTTGAAGGGAATTTGCCACTCACTGCAAATGGATGCTTCGTGAAGAGGCGCCACAGTGCAATGTTGAAATCTGCTGACTTCGAAGTGTTTACAAACCCCAAAAAGTTGCATATTTTGAACACATATTGAATCCGAGCAAAGGGAAACATTCTCTTTCTACCTCCGACACTGGTTACCATGAAAACCACACAAAAGCCAAAGTGTTCCACCCTAATGAGACTTCGAACTTATCTCCATGTTCTCCTGAACCAAGGAAATCGGAAGGTTCTGCGGGTGTCCATGAATGGAATCTGCCACTCACACCAAATGGATGCTCCCGGATAAGACGCTAAACTGCAATGGTAAAATCTGCTGACTTCGATGTGATTACAACCCCCTAAAAGTTGCATATTTGGACAATATAATGAATCGGAGCGAATGGAAACATTGTCTGGCTAACTCCGACACTGATTACCGTGAAAACCACACAGACGCCAAAGTGCTCCATCCGAATAAAACTTCGAACTCATCTCCATGTTCTCCTGAACCAAGGAAATTGGAAGGTTATGCGGGTGTCCATGAATGTAATTTGCCACTCACTGCAAAAGGAGTCTTTTTGAAGAGGCGCAAAAGTCCGATGGTAAAATCTGCTGACTTCGAAGTGTTTACAAACCCCAAAAAGTTGCATATTTCGGACACATAATGAATTGGAGCAAAGGGAAACATTCTCTTTCTACCTCTGACCCTGGTTACCACGAAAACCACACAGAGGCCAAAGTGCTCCGCCCTAATGAGACTTCGAACTAATCTCCATGTTCTCCTGAACCAAGGAAATCGGAAGGTTCTGCGGGTGTCCATGAATGGAATCTGCCACTTACACCAAATGGATTCTCCCGGATGAGACCCTAAACTGCAATGGTAAAATCTGCTGACTTCGATGTGATTACAACCCCCTAAAAGTTGCAAATTTGGACAATATAATGAATCAGAGCGATTGGAGACATTGTCTTTCTAACTCTCACACTGGTTACCGTGAAAACCACACAGAGGCAAAAGTGCTCCACCCTAATAAAACTTCGAACTCATCTCCATGTTCCCCTGAACCAAGGAAATTCGAAGGTTATGCGGGTGTCCATGAATGGAATTTGCCACTCACTGCAAATAGATTTCTTGTGAAGAGGCGCAAAAGTGCAAAGGTGGAATCTGATGACTTCGAAGTGGTTACAACCCCCAAAAAGTTGCAAATTTCGACCATATGATGAATCAGAGCAAAGGGAAACATTCTATTTATAACTTCGACACTGGTTACTATGAAAACCAGACGGAAGCCAAAGTGCCCCACCCTAATGAAACTTCGAACTCATCTCAATGTTCTTCTGAACCAAGGAAATTCCAAGGATGAACGGGTCTCCATCACGGGAATCTGCCACTCACTGCAAATGCATGCCTCGTGATGAGGCGCAAAAGTGCAATGGTGAAATCTGCTGACTTCGAAGTGATTACAACCCCATAAAAGTTGCAAATTTGGACCAGATCATGAATCAGAGCGTAGCGAAACATTCTCTTCATGTCTCCGACACTGGTTACCGTGAAAACCACAGAGACCCCAAAGTGCTCCATCCTAATAAAACTTCGAACTTATCTCCATGTTCCCCTGAACCAAGGAAATTCGAAGATTATGCGGGTGTCCATGAATGGAATTTTCCACTCACTGCAAATACATTCTTTTTGAAGAGGCGCAAAATTGCAATGGTGAAATCCGCTGACTTCACAGTGGTTACAATTCCAAAAAAGTTGCATATTTGGACTATATAATGAATCAGAGCGAAGGGAAACATTCTCTTTATAACTCCGATACTGTTTACCATGGAAACCACGCAGAGGACAAAGTGCCTCACTCTAATGAAACTTCCAACTCATCTCAATGTTCTTCTCAACCAAGGAAATTGGAAGGTTGTGCGGGTGTCCTTGAATTAAATTTGCCACTTCCTGGAAATAGATGCTTCGTGAAGACGCGCAAAAGTGCAATGGTGAAATCTCCTGACTTCGAAGTAATTACAACCCCCTAAAAGTTGCAAATTTGGACCATATAATGAATCATAGCGTAGGGAAACATTCTCTTTCTAACTCCGACACTGGTAACCATGGAAACCGCACAGAGGACAAAGTGCCTCACTCTAATGAAACTTCGAACTCATCTCAATGTGCTTCTGAAACAAGGAAATTGCATGGATGAGCGGGTGTCCATGAAGGGAATTTGCCACTCACTGCAAATAGATTCTTTTTGAAGAGCCGCAAAAGTGCAAAGGTGGAATCTGATGACTTCGAAGTGGTTACAACCCCCAAAAAGTTTCAAATTTGGACCATATAATGAATCAGAGCGTAGGGAAACATTCTCTTTCTAACTACGACACTGGTTACCATGAAAACCACACAGAGGACAAAGTGCCTCACTCTAATGAAACTTCGAACTCATCTCAATGTGCTTCTGAAACAAGGAAATTGCAAGGATGTGCGGGTGTCCATGAAGGGAATTTGCCACTCACTGCAAATAGATTCTTTTTGAAGAGCCGCAAAAGTGCAATGGTGAAATCTGCTGACTGCGAAGTGTTTACAACCCCCAAAAAGTTGCATATTTCGGACACATAATGAATTGGAGCAAAGGGAAACATCCTCTTTCTACCTCCGACCCTGGTTACCATGAACACCACACAGAGGCCAAAGTGCTCCACCCTAATAAAACTTCGAACTCATCTCCATGTTCCCCTGAACCAAGGAAATTCGAAGGTTAGGCGGGTGTCCATGAATGGAATTTGCCACTCACTGCAAATAGATTTCTTGTGAAGAGGCGCAAAAGTGCAAAGGTGGAATCTGATGACTTCGAAGTGGTTACAACCCCCAAAAAGGTGCAAATTTCGACCATATAATGAATCAGAGCAAAGGGAAACATTCTCTTTCTAACTCCGACACTGGTAACCATGGAAACCGCACAGAGGACAAAGTGCCTCACTCTAATGAAACTTCGAACTCATCTCAATGTTCTTCTGAACTAAGGAAATTCCAAGGATGAGCGGGTCTCCATCACGGGAATCTGCCACTCACTGCAAATGCATGCTTCGTGAAGAGGCGCAAAAGTGCAATGGTGAAATCTGCTGACTTTGAACTGGTACCAACCCTTGCAAAGTTGCAAATTTAGACCATATAATGAATCAGAGCGTAGGGAAACATTCTCTTTATAACTCCGACACTGGTTACCGTGAAAACCACACAGACGCCAAAGTGCTCGATCCTAATGAAACTTCGACCTGATCTCAATGTTCTTCTGAACCAAGGAAATTGGAAGGTTGTGCGGGTGTTCATGAAGGAAATTTGCGACTCCTTGCAAATAGATGCTTCGTGAAGAGGCGCAAAAGTGCAATGGTGAAATCTGCTGACTTCGAAGTGCTTACAGCCCCATAAAAGTTGCAAATTTGGACAATATAATGAATCAGAGCGAATGGAAACATTGTCTTTCTAACTTTGACACTGGTTACCGTGAAAACTGCACAGAGGCCAAACTGCCACACCCTAATGAAACATCGAACTTCTCTTCATGTTCTTCTGAACCAAGGAAATTGGTTGGTTCTGCGGTTGTCCATGAATGGAATTTCCCTCCCACACCAAATGGATGCTATCGGATGAAACGCTAAAGTGCAATGGTTAATCTGCTGACTTCGAAGTCATTACAACTTCATAAAAGTTGCAAATTTGGACAATATAATGAATCAGAGC
>JAYWIR010000171.1:0-46204 GCA_036172245.1 Raillietiella orientalis
GAGTGGACCCGGCGGCCTGTTGGACGCTGCCGAAACTTTGGGGCCGCCTGCGAGAAAATGAAAAATCGATGGCACGGGGATTCATTAGTCTGGAGATCACGCGCGCAGCAAAAGTCGGTCATCTCGGCAGATGGAGACGCTTCGCGATCATGGGCGGGAGGAGAGGGGCGCAGGATCCACCTGAGGCTTGCGTGAGAGCCGCTGATCGTCTGGCATCGCGCGTTCTCTAGTCCACAGGAACCCCCCCTTTCCCCTCCTTCCTCTGGCCGTTCGGGTGTTCCCCCGCCGCGACGCCGCATCGCACCGTCTCGACGTCGCCGCCGTCGGCCATCGGTTTCCGGGAACCCGGCCGAAGCCGTCATCCGGAACATCTTTCCCAGTCTACGGGGAGGAGGGGGTACCCGGGGAGACGGGACGGAAAAAGAAAACCGCAGGGCGCTGCGGGAAGGTCTGGCACCCAAAGCTCGTCCGTTCGTTCTGTGGGGTCCCGGGAGGCCTCCAGTCGCCACTCCAAAAAAAATCGAGACATCTACTGATTTCGAGTTGATTACAAACCCTTAAACGTCCAACTTCGCTCCACATTATGAATCAAAGTGAAGAAAAACCTTCCCTTTCTAATTCCGACACTGGTAACCATGAAAACGAAACAGAGTCCAAAGTGCCCCACCCTAAGGAAAGGACACACTCATCTCAATGTTCTTCTGAACCCAGTCAAATGGACGTATGTGCAGCTATCCATGCCACGAATTTCCCGCTCGCTGCAAATGGACGCTTCGGGGAGAGGAGCAAAAGTTCAAAGGAGTCATCTACTGATTTCGAGTTGATTACAAACCCTTAAACGTCCAACTTCGGTCCACATTATGAATCAAAGTGAAGAAAAACCTTCCCTTTCTAATTCCGACACTGGTAACCATGAAAACGAAACAGAGTCGAAAGTGCCCCACCCTAAGGAAAGCACGCACTCATCTCAATGTTCTTCTGAACCCAGTCAAATGGACGTATGTGCAGCTATCCATGCCACGAATTTCCCGCTCGCTGCAAATGGACGCTTCGGGGAGAGGCGCAAAAGTGCAAAGGTGTCATCTGCTGATTTCGAATTGATTACAAACCCTTAAACGTCCAAATTCGGTCCATATAATGAATCAAAGTGAAGGAAAACCTTCCCTTTCTGATTCCGACACTGGTGACCATGAAAACGAAACAGAGACCAAAGTGCCCCACCCGAAGGAAAGGACGCACTCATCTCAAGGTTTTCTGAATCCAGTCAAATGGACGTATGTGCAGCTATCCATGCCACGAATTTGCGCGTTCCTGTAAAATGACGCTTCGGGGAGAGGCGCAAAAGTGCAAAGGTGTCATGTGCTGATTTCGAATTGATTACAAACCCTTAAACGTCCAAATTCGGTCCATATAATGAATCAAAGTGAGGGAAAACCTTCCCTTTCTGATTCCGACACTGGTGACCATGAAAACGAAACAGAGACCAAAGTGCCCCACCCGAAGGAAAGGACGCACTCATCTCAAGGTTTTCTGAATCCAGTCAAATGGACGTTTGTGCGGGTATCTATGACATTAATTTTCAACTCACTGCAAATGGACGCTTCGGTGAGAGGCACAAAAGTGCAAAGGTGTCATCTGCTGATTTCGAATTAATTACAAACCCTTGAACCTCCAAATTCGGTCCACATAATGAATCAAATTGACGGAAAAAATTCCCTTTCTAATTCTGACTCTGGTAACCATGAAAACGAAACAGAGTCCAAAGTGCCCCACCCTAAGGAAAGGACGCACTCATCTCAATGTTCTTCTGAACCCAGTCAAATGGACGTTTGTGCGGCTATCCATGCCACGAATTTGCCGCTCGCTGCAAATGGACGCTTCGGGGAGAGGAGCAAAAGTTCAAAGGAGTCATCTACTGATTTCGAGTTGATTACAAACCCTTAAACGTCCAACTTCGCTCCACATTATGAATCAAAGTGAAGAAAAACCTTCCCTTTCTAATTCCGACACTGGTAACCATGAAAACGAAACAGAGTCCAAAGTGCCCCACCCTAAGGAAAGGACACACTCATCTCAATGTTCTTCTGAACCCAGTCAAATGGACGTATGTGCAGCTATCCATGCCACGAATTTCCCGCTCGCTGCAAATGGACGCTTCGGGGAGAGGCGCAAAAGTGCAAAGGTGTCATGTGCTGATTTCGAATTGATTACAAACCCTTAAACGTCCAAATTCGGTCCATATAATGAATCAAAGTGAACGAAAACCTTCCCTTTCTGATTCCGACACTGGTGACCATGAAAACGAAACAGAGACCAAAGTGCCCCACCCGAAGGAAAGGACGCACTCATCTAAGGGTTTTCTGAATCCAGTCAAATGAAAGTTTGTGCGGGTATCTATGACGGTAATTTTCAACTCACTGCAAATGGACGCTTCGGTGAGAGGCACAAAAGTGCAAAGGTGTCATCTGCTGATTTCGAATTAATTACAAACCCTTGAACCTCCAAATTCGGTCCACATAATGAATCAAATTGACGGAAAAAATTCCCTTTCTAATTCTGACACTGGTAACCATGAAAACGAAACAGAGTCCAAAGTGCCCCACCCTAAGGAAAGGACGCACTCATCTCAATGTTCTTCTGAACCCAGTCAAATGGACGTTTGTGCGGCTATCCATGCCACGAATTTGCCGCTCGCTGCAAATGGACGCTTCGGGGAGAGGAGCAAAAGTTCAAAGGAGTCATCTACTGATTTCGAGTTGATTACAAACCCTTAAACGTCCAACTTCGCTCCACATTATGAATCAAAGTGAAGAAAAACCTTCCCTTTCTAATTCCGACACTGGTAACCATGAAAACGAAACAGAGTCCAAAGTGCCCCACCCTAAGGAAAGGACACACTCATCTCAATGTTCTTCTGAACCCAGTCAAATGGACGTATGTGCAGCTATCCATGCCACGAATTTCCCGCTCGCTGCAAATGGACGCTTCGGGGAGAGGCGCAAAAGTGCAAAGGTGTCATGTGCTGATTTCGAATTGATTACAAACCCTTAAACGTCCAAATTCGGTCCATATAATGAATCAAAGTGAACGAAAACCTTCCCTTTCTGATTCCGACACTGGTGACCATGAAAACGAAACAGAGACCAAAGTGCCCCACCCGAAGGAAAGGACGCACTCATCTAAGGGTTTTCTGAATCCAGTCAAATGGAAGTTTGTGCGGGTATCTATGACGGTAATTTTCAACTCACTGCAAATGGACGCTTCGGTGAGAGGCACAAAAGTGCAAAGGTGTCATCTGCTGATTTCGAATTAATTACAAACCCTTGAACCTCCAAATTCGGTCCACATAATGAATCAAATTGACGGAAAAAATTCCCTTTCTAATTCTGACACTGGTAACCATGAAAACGAAACAGAGTCCAAAGTGCCCCACCCTAAGGAAAGGACGCACTCATCTCAATGTTCTTCTGAACCCAGTCAAATGGACGTTTGTGCAGCTATCCATGCCACGAATTTGCCGCTCGCTGCAAATGGACGCTTCGGGGAGAGGAGCAAAAGTTCAAAGGTGTCATCTACTGATTTCGAGTTGATTACAAACCCTTAAACGTCCAACTTCGGTCCACATTATGAATCAAAGTGAAGAAAAACCTTCCCTTTCTAATTCCGACACTGGTAGCCGTGAAAACGTAATAGAGACCAAAGTGCCCCACCCTAAGGAAAGGACGCACTCATCTAAGGGTTTTCTGAATCCAGTCAAATGAAAGTTTGTGCGGGTATCTATGACGGTAATTTTCAACTCACTGCAAATGGACGCTTCGGTGAGAGGCACAAAAGTGCAAAGGTGTCATCTGCTGATTTCGAATTAATTACAAACCCTTGAACCTCCAAATTCGGTCCACATAATGAATCAAATTGACGGAAAAAATTCCCTTTCTAATTCTGACTCTGGTAACCATGAAAACGAAACAGAGTCCAAAGTGCCCCACCCTAAGGAAAGGACGCACTCATCTCAATGTTCTTCTGAACCCAGTCAAATGGACGTTTGTGCGGCTATCCATGCCACGAATTTGCCGCTCGCTGCAAATGGACGCTTCGGGGAGAGGAGCAAAAGTTCAAAGGAGTCATCTACTGATTTCGAGTTGATTACAAACCCTTAAACGTCCAACTTCGCTCCACATTATGAATCAAAGTGAAGAAAAACCTCCCCTTTCTAATTCCGACACTGGTAACCATGAAAACGAAACAGAGTCCAAAGTGCCCCACCCTAAGGAAAGGACACACTCATCTCAATGTTCTTCTGAACCCAGTCAAATGGACGTATGTGCAGCTATCCATGCCACGAATTTCCCGCTCGCTGCAAATGGACGCTTCGGGGAGAGGCGCAAAAGTGCAAAGGTGTCATGTGCTGATTTCGAATTGATTACAAACCCTTAAACGTCCAAATTCGGTCCATATAATGAATCAAAGTGAACGAAAACCTTCCCTTTCTGATTCCGACACTGGTGACCATGAAAACGAAACAGAGACCAAAGTGCCCCACCCGAAGGAAAGGACGCACTCATCTAAGGGTTTTCTGAATCCAGTCAAATGAAAGTTTGTGCGGGTATCTATGACGGTAATTTTCAACTCACTGCAAATGGACGCTTCGGTGAGAGGCACAAAAGTGCAAAGGTGTCATCTGCTGATTTCGAATTAATTACAAACCCTTGAACCTCCAAATTCGGTCCACATAATGAATCAAATTGACGGAAAAAATTCCCTTTCTAATTCTGACACTGGTAACCATGAAAACGAAACAGAATCCAAAGTGCCCCACCCTAAGGAAAGGACGCACTCATCTCAATGTTCTTCTGAACCCAGTCAAATGGACGTTTGTGCGGCTATCCATGCCACGAATTTGCCGCTCGCTGCAAATGGACGCTTCGGGGAGAGGAGCAAAAGTTCAAAGGAGTCATCTACTGATTTCGAGTTGATTACAAACCCTTAAACGTCCAACTTCGGTCCACATTATGAATCAAAGTGAAGAAAAACCTTCCCTTTCTAATTCCGAAACTGGTAACCATGAAAACGAAACAGAGTCCAAAGTGCCCCACCCTAAGGAAAGGACGCACTCATCTCAATGTTCTTCTGAACCCAGTCAAATGGGCGTATGTGCAGCTATCCATGCCACGAGTTTGCCGCTCGCTGCACATGGACGCTTCGGAGAGAGGCGCAAAAATGCAAAGGTGTCATCTGCTGATTTCGAATTGATTACAAACCCTTAAACGTCCAAATTCGGTCCATATAATGAATCAAAGTGAAGGAAAACCTTCCCTTTCTGATTCCGACACTGGTGACCAGGAAAACGAAACAGAGACCAAAGTGTCCCACCCGAAGGAAAGGACGCACTCATCTCAAGGTTTTCTGAATCCAGTCAAATGGACGTATGTGCAGCTATCCATGCCACGAATTTGCCGTTCGCTGCAAATGGACGCTTCGGGGAGAGGCGCAAAAGTGCAAAGGTGTCATGTGCTGATTTCGAATTGATTACAAACCCTTAAACGTACAAATTCGGTCCATATAATGAATCAAAGTGAGGGAAAACCTTCCATTTCTGATTCCGACACTGGTGACCATGAAAACGAAACAGAGACCAAAGTGCCCCACCCGAAGGAAAGGACGCACTCATCTCAAGGTTTTCTGAATCCAGTCAAATGGACGTATGTGCAGCTATCCATGCCACGAATTTGCCGCTCGCTGCAAATGGACGCTTCGGGGAGAGGCGCAAAAGTGGAAAGGTGTCATGTGCTGATTTCGAATTGATTACAAACCCTTAAACGTCCAAATTCGGTCCATATAATAAATCAAAGTGAAGGAAAACCTTCCCTTTCTGATTCCGACACTGGTGACCATGAAAACGAAACAGAGACCAAAGTGCCCCACCCGAAGGAAAGGACGCTCTGATCTCAAGGTTTTCTGAATCCAGTCAAATGGACGATTGTGCAGCTATCCATGCCACGAATTTCCCGCTCGCTGCAAATGGACGCTTCGGGGAGAGGTGCAAAAGTGCAAAGGTGTCATCTGCTGATTTCGAATTGATTACAAACCTTTAAACGTCCAAATTCGGTCCACATAATGAATCAAATTTACGGAAAACATTCCCCTTCTAATTCCGACACTGGTAGCCATGAAAACGTAACAGAGACCAAAGTGCCCCACCCTAAGGAAAGGACGCACTCATCTCAAGGTTTTCTGAATCCAGTCAAATGGACGTTTGTGCGGGTATCTATGACATTAATTTTCAACTCACTGCAAATGGACGCTTCGGTGAGAGGCACAAAAGTGCAAAGGTGTCATCTGCTGATTTCGAATTAATTACAAACCCTTAAACGTCCAAATTCGGTCCATATAATGAATCAAAGTGAAGGAAAACCTTCCTTTTCTGATTCCGACACTGGTGACCATGAAAACGAAACAGAGACCAAAGTTCCCCACCCGAAGGAAAGGACGCACTCATCTCAAGGTTTTCTGAATCCAGTCAAATGGACGTATGTGCAGCTATCCATGCCACGAATTTCCCGCTCGCTGCAAATGGACTCTTCAGGGAGAGGCGCAAAAGTGCAAAGGTGTCATGTGCTGATTTCGAATTGATTACAAACCCTTAAACGTCCAAATTCGGTCCACATAATGAATCAAATTTACGGAAAACATTCCCTTTCTAATTCCGACACTGGTAGCCATGAAAACGTAACAGAGACCAAAGTGCCCCACCCTAAGGAAAGGACGCACTCATCTCAAGGTTTTCTGAATCCAGTCAAATGGACGTTTGTGCGGGTATCTATGACATTAATTTTCAACTCACTGCAAATGGACGCTTCGGTGAGAGGCACAAAAGTGCAAAGGTGTCCTCTGCTGATTTCGAATTGATTACAAACCCTTAAACGTCCAAATTCGGTCCATATAATGAATCAAAGTGAAGGAAAACCTTCCTTTTCTGATTCCGACACTGGTGACCATGAAAACGAAACAGAGACCAAAGTGCCCCACCCGAAGGAAAGGACGCACTCATCTCAAGGTTTTCTGAATCCAGTCAAATGGACGTATGTGCAGCTATCCATGCCACGAATTTCCCGCTCGCTGCAAATGGACGCTTCGGGGAGAGGCGCAAAAGTGCAAAGGTGTCATGTGCTGATTTCGAATTGATTACAAACCCTTAAACGTCCAAATTCGGTCCACATAATGAATCAAATTTACGGAAAACATTCCCTTTCTAATTCCGACACTGGTAGCCATGAAAACGAAACAGAGTCCAAAGTGCCCCACCCTAAGGAAAGGACGCTCTCATCTCAAGGTTTTCTGAATCCAGTCAAATGGACGTATGTGCAGCTATCCATGCCACGAATTTCCCGCTCGCTGCAAATGGACGCTTCGGGGAGAGGCGCAAAAGTGCAAAGGTGTCATGTGCTGATTTCGAATTGATTACAAACCCTTGAACGTCCAAATTCGGTCCATATAATGAATCAAAGTGAACGAAAACCTTCCCTTTCTGATTCCGACACTGGTGACCATGAAAACGAAACAGAGACCAAAGTGCCCCACCCGAAGGAAAGGACGCACTCATCTAAGGGTTTTCTGAATCCAGTCAAATGGAAGTTTGTGCGGGTATCTATGACGGTAATTTTCAACTCACTGCAAATGGACGCTTCGGTGAGAGGCACAAAAGTGCAAAGGTGTCATCTGCAGATTTCGAATTGATTACAAACCCTTAAACGTCCAAATTCGGTCCACATAATGAATCAAATTGAAAGAATACCTCCCCTTTCTAATTGCGACACTGGTGGCCATGAAAACGAAACAGAGTCCAAAGTGCCCCACCCTAAGGAAAGCACGCACTCATCTCAAGGTTTTCTGAATCCAGTCAAATGGGCGTTTGTGCAGCTATCCATGCCACGAATTTCCCGCTCGCTGCAAATGGACGCTTCGGTGAGAGGTGCAAAAGTGCAAAGGTGTCATCTGCTGATTTCGAATTGATTACAAACCTTTAAACGTCCAAATTCGGTCCACATAATGAATCAAATTTACGGAAAACATTCCCCTTCTAATTCCGACACTGGTAGCCATGAAAACGTAACAGAGACCAAAGTGCCCCACCCTAAGGAAAGGACGCACTCATCTCAAGGTTTTCTGAATCCAATCAAATGGACGTTTGTGCGGGTATCTATGACATTAATTTTCAACTCACTGCAAATGGACGCTTCGGTGAGAGGCACAAAAGTGCAATGGTGTCATCTGCTGATTTCGAATTAATTACAAACCCTTAAACGTCCAAATTCGGTCCATATAATGAATCAAAGTGAAGGAAAACCTTCCTTTTCTGATTCCGACACTGGTGACCATGAAAACGAACCAGAGACCAAAGTGCCCCACCCGAAGGAAAGGACGCACTCATCTCAAGGTTTTCTGAATCCAGTCAAATGGACGATTGTGCAGCTATCCATGCCACGAATTTCCCGCTCGCTGCAAATGGACGCTTCGGGGAGAGGTGCAAAAGTGCAAAGGTGTCATCTGCTGATTTCGAATTGATTACAAATCTTTAAACGTCCAAATTCGGTCCACATAATGAATCAAATTTACGGAAAACACTTCTAATTCCGACACTGGTAGCCATGAAAACGTAACAGAGACCAAAGTGCCCCACCCTAAGGAAAGGACGCACTCATCTCAAGGTTTTCTGAATCCAGTCAAATGGACGTTTGTGCGGGTATCTATGACATTAATTTTCAACTCACTGCAAATGGACGCTTCGGTGAGAGGCACAAAAGTGCAAAGGTGTCCTCTGCTGATTTCGAATTGATTACAAACCCTTAAACGTCCAAATTCGGTCCATATAATGAATCAAAGTGAAGGAAAACCTTCCTTTTCTGATTCCGACACTGGTGACCATGAAAACGAAACAGAGACCAAAGTGCCCCACCCGAAGGAAAGGACGCACTCATCTCAAGGTTTTCTGAATCCAGTCAAATGGACGTATGTGCAGCTATCCATGCCACGAATTTCCCGCTCGCTGCAAATGGACTCTTCGGGGAGAGGCGCAAAAGTGCAAAGGTGTCATGTGCTGATTTCGAATTGATTACAAACCCTTAAACGTCCAAATTCGGTCCACATAATGAATCAAATTTACGGAAAACATTCCCTTTCTAATTCCGACACTGGTAGCCATGAAAACGAAACAGAGTCCAAAGTGCCCCACCCTAAGGAAAGGACGCACTCATCTCAAGGTTTTCTGAATCCAGTCAAATGGACGTATGTGCAGCTATCCATGCCACGAATTTCCCGCTCGCTGCAAATGGACGCTTCGGGGAGAGGCGCAAAAGTGCAAAGGTGTCATGTGCTGATTTCGAATTGATTACAAACCCTTGAACGTCCAAATTCGGTCCATATAATGAATCAAAGTGAACGAAAACCTTCCCTTTCTGATTCCGACACTGGTGACCATGAAAACGAAACAGAGACCAAAGTGCCCCACCCGAAGGAAAGGACGCACTCATCTAAGGGTTTTCTGAATCCAGTCAAATGGAAGTTTGTGCGGGTATCTATGACGGTAATTTTCAACTCACTGCAAATGGACGCTTCGGTGAGAGGCACAAAAGTGCAAAGGTGTCATCTGCTGATTTCGAATTGATTACAAACCCTTAAACGTCCAAATTCGGTCCACATAATGAATCAAATTGAAAGAATACCTCCCCTTTCTAATTGCGACACTGGTGGCCATGAAAACGAAACAGAGTCCAAAGTGCCCCACCCTAAGGAAAGCACGCACTCATCTCAAGGTTTTCTGAATCCAGTCAAATGGGCGTTTGTGCAGCTATCCATGCCACGAATTTCCCGCTCGCTGCAAATGGACGCTTCGGTGAGAGGTGCAAAAGTGCAAAGGTGTCATCTGCTGATTTCGAATTGATTACAAACCTTTAAACGTCCAAATTCGGTCAACATAATGAATCAAATTTACGGAAAACATTCCCTTTCTAATTCCGACACTGGTAGCCGTGAAAACGTAACAGAGACCAAAGTGCCCCACCCTAAGGAAAGGACGCACTCATCTCAAGGTTTTCTGAATCCAGTCAAATGGACGTTTGTGCGGGTATCTATGACGGTAATTTTCAACTCACTGCAAATGGACGCTTCGGTGAGAGGCACAAAAGTGCAAAGGTGTCATCTGCTGATTTCGAATTAATTACAAACCCTTGAACCTCCAAATTCGGTCCACATAATGAATCAAATTGACGGAAAAAATTCCCTTTCTAATTCTGACTCTGGTAACCATGAAAACGAAACAGAGTCCAAAGTGCCCCACCCTAAGGAAAGGACGCACTCATCTCAATGTTCTTCTGAACCCAGTCAAATGGACGTTTGTGCGGCTATCCATGCCACGAATTTGCCGCTCGCTGCAAATGGACGCTTCGGGGAGAGGAGCAAAAGTTCAAAGGAGTCATCTACTGATTTCGAGTTGATTACAAACCCTTAAACGTCCAACTTCGCTCCACATTATGAATCAAAGTGAAGAAAAACCTTCCCTTTCTAATTCCGACACTGGTAACCATGAAAACGAAACAGAGTCCAAAGTGCCCCACCCTAAGGAAAGGACACACTCATCTCAATGTTCTTCTGAACCCAGTCAAATGGACGTATGTGCAGCTATCCATGCCACGAATTTCCCGCTCGCTGCAAATGGACGCTTCGGGGAGAGGCGCAAAAGTGCAAAGGTGTCATGTGCTGATTTCGAATTGATTACAAACCCTTAAACGTCCAAATTCGGTCCATATAATGAATCAAAGTGAACGAAAACCTTCCCTTTCTGATTCCGACACTGGTGACCATGAAAACGAAACAGAGACCAAAGTGCCCCACCCGAAGGAAAGGACGCACTCATCTAAGGGTTTTCTGAATCCAGTCAAATGGAAGTTTGTGCGGGTATCTATGACGGTAATTTTCAACTCACTGCAAATGGACGCTTCGGTGAGAGGCACAAAAGTGCAAAGGTGTCATCTGCTGATTTCGAATTAATTACAAACCCTTGAACCTCCAAATTCGGTCCACATAATGAATCAAATTGACGGAAAAAATTCCCTTTCTAATTCTGACACTGGTAACCATGAAAACGAAACAGAATCCAAAGTGCCCCACCCTAAGGAAAGGACGCACTCATCTCAATGTTCTTCTGAACCCAGTCAAATGGACGTTTGTGCGGCTATCCATGCCACGAATTTGCCGCTCGCTGCAAATGGACGCTTCGGGGAGAGGAGCAAAAGTTCAAAGGAGTCATCTACTGATTTCGAGTTGATTACAAACCCTTAAACGTCCAACTTCGGTCCACATTATGAATCAAAGTGAAGAAAAACCTTCCCTTTCTAATTCCGAAACTGGTAACCATGAAAACGAAACAGAGTCCAAAGTGCCCCACCCTAAGGAAAGGACGCACTCATCTCAATGTTCTTCTGAACCCAGTCAAATGGACGTATGTGCAGCTATCCATGCCACGAGTTTGCCGCTCGCTGCACATGGACGCTTCGGAGAGAGGCGCAAAAGTGCAAAGGTGTCATCTGCTGATTTCGAATTGATTACAAACCCTTAAACGTCCAAATTCGGTCCATATAATGAATCAAAGTGAAGGAAAACCTTCCCTTTCTGATTCCGACACTGGTGACCATGAAAACGAAACAGAGACCAAAGTGCCCCACCCGAAGGAAAGGACGCACTCATCTCAAGGTTTTCTGAATCCAGTCAAATGGACGTATGTGCAGCTATCCATGCCACGAATTTCCCGCTCGCTGCAAATGGACGCTTCGGGGAGAGGCGCAAAAGTGCAAAGGTGTCATCTGCTGATTTCGAATTGATTACAAACCTTTAAACGTCCAAATTCGGTCCACATAATGAATCAAATTTACGGAAAACATTCCCTTTCTAATTCCGACACTGGTAGCCATGAAAACGAAACAGAGACCAAAGTGCCCCACCCTAAGGAAAGGACGCACTCATCTCAATGTTCTTCTGAAGCCAGTCAAATGTACGTATGTGCAGCTATCCATGCCACGAATTTCCCGCTCGCTGCAAATGGACGCTTCGGGGAGAGGCGCAAAAGTGCAAAGGTGTCATCTGCTGATTTCGAATTGATTACAAACCTTCAAAAGTCCAAATTCGGTCCACATAATGAATCAAATTTACGGAAAACATTCCCTTTCTAATTCCGACACTGGTAGCCATGAAAACGAAACAGAGACCAAAGTGCCCCACCCTAAGCAAAGGACGCACTCATCTCAATGTTCTTCTGAATCCAGTCAAATGGAAGTTTGTGCAGCTATCCATGCCACGAATTTCCCGCTCGCTGCAAATGGACGCTTCGGGGAGAGGCGCAAAAGTGCAAAGGTGTCATCTGCTGATTTCGAATTGATTACAAACCTTCAAACGTCCAAATTCGGTCCACATAATGAATCAAATTTACGGAAAACATTCCCTTTCTAATTCCGACACTGGTAGCCATGAAAACGAAACAGAGACCAAAGTGCCCCACCCTAAGGAAAGGACGCGCTCATCTCAATGTTCTTCTGAAGCCAGTCAAATGTACGTATGTGCAGCTATCCATGCCACGAATTTCCCGCTCGCTGCAAATGGACGCTTCGGGGAGAGGCGCAAAAGTGCAAAGGTGTCATCATCTGATTTCGAATTGATTACAAACCTTCAAAAGTCCAAATTCGGTCCACATAATGAATCAAATTTACGGAAAACATTCCCTTTCTAATTCCGACACTGGTAGCCATGAAAACGAAACAGAGACCAAAGTGCCCCACCCTTTAGCAAAGGACGCACTCATCTCAAGGTTTTCTGAATCCAGTCAAAAGGACGTATGTGCAGCTATCCATGCCACGAATTTCCCGCTCGCTGCAAATGGACGCTTCGATGAGAGGCGCAAAAGTGCAAAGGTGTCATCTGCTGATTTCGAATTGATTACAAACCTTCAAACGTCCAAATTCGGTCCACATAATGAATCAAATTTACGGAAAACATTCCCTTTCTAATTCCGACACTGGTAGCCATGAAAACGAAACAGAGTCCAAAGTGCCCCACCCTAAGGAAAGGACGCACTCATCTCAATGTTCTTCTGAACCCAGTCAAATGGACGTATGTGCAGCTATCCATGCCACGAATTTCCCGCTCGCTGCAAATGGACGCTTCGGGGAGAGGCGCAAAAGTGCAAAGGTGTCATCTGCTGACTTCGAATTGATTACAAACCTTCAAACGTCCAAATTCGGTCCACATAATGAATCAAATTTACGGAAAACATTCCCTTTCTAATTCCGACACTGGTAGCCATGAAAACGAAACAGAGTCCAAAGTGCCCCACCCTAAGGAAAGGACGCACTCATCTCAATGTTCTTCTGAACCCAGTCAAATGGACGTATGTGCAGCTATCCATGCCACGAATTTCCCGCTCGCTGCAAATGGACGCTTCGGGGAGAGGCGCAAAAGTGCAAAGGTGTCATCTGCTGACTTCGAATTGATTACAAACCTTCAAACGTCCAAATTCGGTCCACATAATGAATCAAATTTACGGAAAACATTCCCTTTCTAATTCCGACACTGGTAGCCATGAAAACGAAAATGAGACCAAAGTGCCCCACCCTAAGGAAAGGACGGGCTCATCTTAATGTTCTTCTGAAGCCAGTCAAATGTACGTATGTGCAGCTATCCATGCCACGAATTTCCCGCTCGCTGCAAATGGACGCTTCGGGGAGAGGCGCAAAAGTGCAAAGGTGTCATCTGCTGATTTCGAATTGATTACAAACCTTCAAACGTTCAAATTCGGTCCACATAATGAATCAAATTTACGGAAAACATTCCCTTTCTAATTCCGACACTGGTAGCCATGAAAACGAAACAGAGACCAAAGTGCCCCACCCTAAGGAAAGGACGCGCTCATCTCAATGTTCTTCTGAAGCCAGTCAAATGTACGTATGTGCAGCTATCCATGCCACGAATTTCCCGCTCGCTGCAAATGGACGCTTCGGGGAGAGGCGCAAAAGTGCAAAGGTGTCATCTGCTGATTTCGAATTGATTACAAACCTTCAAACGTCCAAATTCGGTCCACATAATGAATCAAATTTACGGAAAACCTTCTCTTTCTAATTCCGACACTGGTAACCATGAAAACGAAACAGAGTCCAAAGTGCCCTACCCTAAGGAAAGGACGCACTCATCTCAATGTTCTTCTGAACCCAGTCAAATGGACGTATGTGCAGCTATCCATGCCACGAATTTCCCGCTCGCTGCAAATCGACGCTTCGAGGGGAGGCGCAAAAGTGCAAAGGTGTCATCTGCTGATTTCGAATTCATTACAAACCCTTAAACGTCCCAATTCGGTCCATATAATGAATCAAAGTGAAGGAAAACCTTCCCTTTCTAATTCCGACACTGGTGACCATGAAAACGAAACAGAGACCAAAGTGCCCCACCCGAAGGAAAGGACGCACTCATCTCATGGTTTTCTGAATCCAGTCAAATGGACGTATGTGCAGCTATCCATGCCACGAATTTGCCGTTCCCTGCAAATGGACGCTTCGGGGAGAGGCGCAAAAGTGCAAAGATGTCATGTGCTGATTTCGAATTGATTACAAACCCTAAAACGTCCAAATTCGGTCCATGTAATGAATCAAAGTGAAGGAAAACCTTCCCTTTCTGATTCCGACACTGGTGACCATGAAAACGAAACAGAGTCCAAAGTGCCCCACCCTAAGGAAAGGACGCACTCATCTCAATGTTCTTCTGAACCCAGTCAAATGGACGTATGTGCAGCTATCCATGCCACGAATTTCCCGCTCGCTGCAAATGGACGCTTCGGGGAGAGGCGCAAAAGTGCAAAGGTGTCATCTGCTGATTTCGAATTGATTACAAACCTTCAAAAGTCCAAATTCGGTCCACATAATGAATCAAATTTACGGAAAACATTCCCTTTCTAATTCCGACACTGGTAGCCATGAAAACGAAACAGAGACCAAAGTGCCCCACTCTAAGCAAAGGACGCACTCATCTCAATGTTCTTCTGAACCCAGTCAAATGTACGTATGTGCAGCTATCCATGCCACGAATTTCCCGCTCGCTGCAAATGGACGCTTCGGGGAGAGGCGCAAAAGTGCAAAGGTGTCATCTGCTGATTTCGAATTGATTACAAACCTTCAAAAGTCCAAATTCGGTCCACATAATGAATCAAATTTACGGAAAACATTCCCTTTCTAATTCCGACACTGGTAGCCATGAAAACGAAACAGAGACCAAAGTGCCCCACCCTAAGCAAAGGACGCACTCAACTCAATGTTCTTCTGAATCCAGTCAAATGGAAGTTTGTGCGGGTATCTATGACGGTAATTTTCAACTCACTGCAAATGGACGCTTCGTTGAGAGGCACAAAAGTGCAAAGGTGTCATCTGCTGATTTCGAATTAATTACAAACCCTTGAACCTCCAAATTCGGTCCACATAATGAATCAAATTTACGAAAAAAAATACCCTTTCTAATTCCGACACTGG
The DNA here is from genome assembly GCA_036172245.1 of Raillietiella orientalis. NCBI lineage: Eukaryota > Metazoa > Arthropoda > Ichthyostraca > Raillietiellida > Raillietiellidae > Raillietiella > Raillietiella orientalis. The sequence goes on from JAYWIR010000171.1 coordinate 15,558, forward strand.
TAGCCATGAAAACGTAACAGAGACCAAAGTGCCCCACCCTAAGGAAAGGACGCACTCATCTCAAGGTTTTCTGAATCCAGTCAAATGGACGTTTGTGCGGGTATCTATGACGGTAATTTTCAACTCACTGCAAATGGACGCTTCGTTGAGAGGCACAAAAGTGCAAAGGTGTCATCTGCTGATTTCGAATTAATTACAAACCCTTGAACCTCCAAATTCGGTAAACATAATGAATCAAATTGACGGAAAAAATTCCCTTTCTAATTCTGACACTGGTAACCATGAAAACGAAACAGAGTCCAAAGTGCCCCACCCTAAGGAAAGGACGCACTCATCTCAATGTTCTTCTGAACCCAGTCAAATGGACGTATGTGCAGCTATCCATGCCACGAATTTCCCGCTCGCTGCAAATGGACGCTTCGGGGAGAGGCGCAAAAGTGCAAAGGTGTCATCTGCTGATTTCGAATTGATTACAAACCTTCAAACGTCCAAATTCGGTCCACATAATGAATCAAATTTACGGAAAACATTCCCTTTCTAATTCCGACACTGGTAGCCATGAAAACGAAACAGAGACCAAAGTGCCCCACCCTAAGGAAAGGACGGGCTCATCTTAATGTTCTTCTGAAGCCAGTCAAATGTACGTATGTGCAGCTATCCATGCCACGGATTTCCCGTTCGCTGCAAATGCAAGCTTCGGGGAGAGAAACAAAAGTGCAAAGGTGTCATCTGCTGATTTCGAATTCATTACAAACCCTTAAACGTCCCAATTCGGTCCATATAATGAATCAAAGTGAAGGAAAACCTTCCCTTTCTAATTCCGACACTGGTGACCATGAAAACGAAACAGAGACCAAAGTGCCCCACCCGAAGGAAAGGACGCACTCATCTCAAGGTTTTCTGAATCCAGTCAAATGGACGTATGTGCAGCTATCCATGCCACGAATTTGCCGTTCCCTGCAAATGGACGCTTCGGGGAGAGGCGCAAAAGTGCAAAGATGTCATGTGCTGATTTCGAATTGATTACAAACCCTTAAACGTCCAAATTCGGTCCATGTAATGAATCAAAGTGAAGGAAAACCTTCCCTTTCTGATTCCGACACTGGTGACCATGAAAACGAAACAGAGTCCAAAGTGCCCCACCCTAAGGAAAGGACGCACTCATCTCAATGTTCTTCTGAACCCAGTCAAATGGACGTATGTGCAGCTATCCATGCCACGAATTTCCCGCTCGCTGCAAATCGACGCTTCGAGGGGAGGCGCAAAAGTGCAAAGGTGTCATCTGCTGATTTCGAATTCATTACAAACCCTTAAACGTCCCAATTCGGTCCATATAATGAATCAAAGTGAAGGAAAACCTTCCCTTTCTAATTCCGACACTGGTGACCATGAAAACGAAACAGAGACCAAAGTGCCCCACCCTAAGGAAAGGACGCACTCATCTCAAGGTTTTCTGAATCCAGTCAAATGGACGTATGTGCAGCTATCCATGCCACGAATTTGCCGTTCCCTGCAAATGGACGCTTCGGGGAGAGGCGCAAAAGTGCAAAGATGTCATGTGCTGATTTCGAATTGATTACAAACCCTTAAACGTCCAAATTCGGTCCATGTAATGAATCAAAGTGAAGGAAAACCTTCCCTTTCTGATTCCGACACTGGTGACCATGAAAACGAAACAGAGTCCAAAGTGCCCCACCCTAAGGAAAGGACGCACTCATCTCAATGTTCTTCTGAACCCAGTCAAATGGACGTATGTGCAGCTATCCATGCCACGAATTTCCCGCTCGCTGCAAATGGACGCTTCGGGGAGAGGCGCAAAAGTGCAAAGGTGTCATCTGCTGATTTCGAATTGATTACAAACCTTTAAACGTCCAAATTCGGTCCACATAATGAATCAAATTTACGAAAAAAAATACCCTTTCTAATTCCGACACTGGTAGCCATGAAAACGAAACAGAGACCAAAGTGCCCCACCCTAAGCAAAGGACGCACTCATCTCAATGTTCTTCTGAACCCAGTCAAATGTACGTATGTGCAGCTATCCATGCCACGAATTTCCCGTTCGCTGCAAATGCACGCTTCGGGGAGAGGCGCAAAAGTGCAAAGGTGTCATCTGCTGATTTCGAATTGATTATAAACCCTTAAACGTCCAAATAAGGGCCACTTAATGAATCAAAGAGAAGAAAAGATTCCCTTTCTTCTTTCGACACCGGTAACCATGAAAACGAAAAAGAGTCCAAAGTGCCCCACCCTAAGGAAAGGACGCACTCATCTCAATGTTCTTCTGAACCCAGTCAAATGGACGTTTGTGCAGCTATCCATGCCACGAATTTCCCGCTCGCTGCAAATGGACGCTTCGGGGAGAGGCGCAAAAGTGCAAAGGTGTCATCTGCTGATTTCGAATTAATTACAAACCCTTACATGTCAAAATTCGGTCCATATAATGAATCAAATTGAAAGAATACCTTCCCTTTCTAATTGCGACACTGGTACCCATGAAAACGAAACAGAGTCCAAAGTGCCCCACCCTAAGGAAAGGACGGGCTCATCTCAATGTTCTTCTGAATCCAGTCAAATGCACGTTTGTGCGGGTATCCATGACGGTAATTTTCAACTCACTGCAAATGGACGCTTCAGGGGGAGGCGCAAAAGTGCAAAGGTGTCATCTGCTGATTTCGAATTGATTACAAACCTTCAAAAGTCCAAATTCGGTCCACATAATGAATCAAATTTACGGAAAACATTCCCTTTCTAATTCCGACACTGGTAGCCATGAAAACGAAACAGAGACCAAAGTGCCCCACCCTAAGCAAAGGACGCACTCATCTCAATGTTCTTCTGAACCCAGTCAAATGTACGTATGTGCAGCTATCCATGCCACGAATTTCCCGTTCGCTGCAAATGCACGCTTCGGGGAGAGGCACAAAAGTGCAAAGGTGTCATCTGCTGATTTCGAATTGATTACAAACCTTCAAAAGTCCAAATTCGGTCCACATAATGAATCAAATTTACGGAAAACATTCCCTTTCTAATTCCGACACTGGTAGCCATGAAAACGAAACAGAGACCAAAGTGCCCTACCGTAAGGAAAGGACGCACTCATCTCAATGTTCTTCTGAATCCAGTCAAATGCACGTTTGTGCGGCTATCCATGCCACGAATTTGCCGCTCGCTGCAAATGGACGCTTCAGGGGGAGGCGCAAAAGTGCAAAGGTGTCATCTGCTGATTTCGAATTGATAAAAACCCTTAAACGTCCAAATTCGGTCCACATAATGAATCAAAGTGAAGAAAAACCTTCCCTTTCTAATTCCGACACTGGTAGCCATGAAAACGTAACAGAGACCAAAGTGCCCCACCCTAAGGAAAGGACGCACTCATCTCAAGGTTTTCTGAATCCAGTCAAATGGACGTTTGTGCGGGTATCTATGACGGTAATTTTCAACTCACTGCAAATGGACGCTTCGGAGAGAGGCACAAAAGTGCAAAGGTGTCATCTGCTGATTTCGAATTAATTACAAACCCTTGAACCTCCAAATTCGGTCCACATGATGAATCAAATTGACGGAAAAAATTCCCTTTTTAATTCTGACACTGGTAACCATGAAAACGAAACAGAGTCCAAAGTGCCCCACCCTAAGGAAAGGACGCACTCATCTCAATGTTCTTCTGAACCCAGTCAAATGGACGTTTGTGCGGCTATCCATGCCACGAATTTTCCGATCGCTGCAAATGGACGCTTCGGGGAGAGGAGCAAAAGTTCAAAGGAGTCATCTACTGATTTCGAGTTGATTACAAACCCTTAAACGTCCAACTTCGGTCCACATTATGAATCAAAGTGAAGAAAAACCTTCCCTTTCTAATTCCGACACTGGTGACCATGAAAACGAAACAGAGACCAAAGTGCCCCACCCGAAGGAAAGGACGCACTCATCTCAAGGTTTTCTGAATCCAGTCAAATGGACGTATGTGCAGCTATCCATGCCACGAATTTCCCGCTCGCTGCAAATGGACGCTTCGGGGAAAGGCGCAAAAGTGCAAAGGTGTCATGTGCTGATTTCGAATTGATTACAAACCCTTAAACGTCCAAATTCGGTCCATATAATGAATCAAAGTGAACGAAAACCTTCCCTTTCTGATTCCGACACTGGTGACCATGAAAACGAAACAGAGTCCAAAGTGCCCCACCCTAAGGAAAGCACGCACTCATCTCAATGTTCTTCTGAACGCAGTCAACTAGACGTATGTGCGGCTATCCATGACGCTAATTTGCAACTCACTGCAAATGGACGCTTCGGTTAGAGGCTCAAAAGTGCAAAGGGGTCATCTGCTGATTTCGAATTGATTAGGAACCCTTAAACGTCCAAATTCGGTCCACATAATGAATCAAATTGACGGAAAGCATTCCCGTACTAATTCCGACACTGGTAACCATGAAAACGAAACAGAGTCTAAAGTGCCCCACCCTAAGGAAAGGACGCACTCATCTCAATGTTCTTCTGAACCCAGTCAAATGGACGTTTGTGCGGCTATCCATGCCACGAGTTTGCCGCTCGCTGCACATGCACGCTTCGGAAAGAGGCGCAAAGTGCAAAGGTGTCATCTGCTGATTTCGAATTGATTACAAACCCTTAAACGTCCAAATTCGGTCCATATAATGAATCAAAGTGAAGGAAAACCTTCCCTTTCTGATTCCGACACTGGTGACCATGAAAACGAAACAGAGACCAAAGTGCCCCACCCGAAGGAAAGGACGCACTCATCTCAAGGTTTTCTGAATCCTGTCAAATGGACGTATGTGCAGCTATCCATGCCACGAATTTGCCGTTCGCTGCAAATGGACGCTTCGGGGAGAGGCGCAAAAGTGCAAAGGTGTCATCTGCTGATTTCGAATTGATTACAAACCCTTAAACGTCCAAATTCGGTCCATATAATGAATCAAAGTGAAGGAAAACCTTCCCTTTCTGATTCCGACACTGGTGACCATGAAAACGAAACAGAGACCAAAGTGTCCCACCCGATGCAAAGGACGCACTCATCTCAAGGTTTTCTGAATCCATTCAAATGGACGTATGTGCAGCTATCCACGCCACGAGTTTGCCGCTCGCGGCACATGGACGCTTCGGAGAGAGGTGCAAAAGTGCAAAGGTGTCATCTGCTGATTTCGAATTGATTACAAACCTTTAAACGTCCAAATTCGGTCCATATAATGAATCAAAGTGAAGGAAAACCTTCCCTTTCTGATTCCGACACTGGTGACCATGAAAACGAAACAGAGACCAAAGTGCCCCACCCGAAGGAAAGGACGCACTCATCTCAAGGTTTTCTGAATCCAGTCAAATGGACGTATGTGCAGCTATCCATGCCACGAATTTGCCGTTCGCTGCAAATGGACGCTTCGGGGAGAGGCGCAAAAGTGCAAAGGTGTCATGTGCTGATTTCGAATTGATTACAAACCCTTAAACGTCCAAATTCGGTCCACATAATGAATCAAATTTACGGAAAACATTCCCTTTCTAATTCCGACACTGGTAGCCATGAAAACGTAACAGAGACCAAAGTGCCCCACCCTAAGGAAAGGACGCACTCATGTCAAGGTTTTCTGAATCCAGTCAAATGTACGTATGTGCAGCTATCCATGCCACGAATTTCCCGCTCGCTGCAAATGGACGCTATGGGGAGAGGCGCAAAAGTGCAAAGGTGTCATCTGCTGATTTCGAATTAATTACAAACCCTTGAACCTCCAAATTCGGTCCACATAATAAATCAAATTGACGGAAAAAATTCCCTTTCTAATTCTGACACTGGTAACCATGAAAACGAAACAGAGTCCAAAGTGCCCCACCCTAAGCAAAGGACGCACTCATCTCAATGTTCTTCTGAACCCAGTCAAATGGACGTTTGTGCGGCTATCCATGCCACGAATTTGCCGCTCGCTGCAAATGGACGCTTCGGGGAGAGGAGCAAAAGTTCAAAGGAGTCATCTACTGATTTCGAGTTGATTACAAACCCTTAAACGTCCAACTTCGGTCCACTTTATGAATCAAAGTGAAGAAAAACCTTCCCTTTCTAATTCCGACACTGGTAACCATGAAAACGAAACAAAGTCCAAAGTGCCCCACCCTAAGGAAAGGACGCACTCATCTCAATGTTCTTCTGAACCCAGACAAATGGACGTATGTGCAGCTATCCATGCCACGAGTTTGCCGCTCGCTGCACATGGACGCTTCGGAGAGAGGCGCAAAGTGCAAAGGTGTCATCTGCTGATTTCGAATTGATTACAAACCCTTAAACGTCCAAATTCGGTCCATATAATGAATCAAAGTGAAGGAAAACCTTCCCTTTCTGATTCCGACACTGGTGACCATGAAAACGAAACAGAGACCAAAGTGTCCCACCCGATGCAAAGGACGCACTCATCTCAAGGTTTTCTGAATCCATTCAAATGGACGTATGTGCAGCTATCCACGCCACGAGTTTGCCGCTCGCGGCACATGGACGCTTCGGAGAGAGGTGCAAAAGTGCAAAGGTGTCATCTGCTGATTTCGAATTGATTACAAACCTTTAAACGTCCAAATTCGGTCCATATAATGAATCAAAGTGAAGGAAAACCTTCCCTTTCTGATTCCGACACTGGTGACCATGAAAACGAAACAGAGACCAAAGTGCCCCACCCGAAGGAAAGGACGCACTTATCTCAAGGTTTTCTGAATCCAGTCAAATGGACGTTTGTGCAGCTATCCATGCCACGAATTTCCCGCTCGCTGCAAATGGACGCTTCGGGGAGAGATGCAAAAGTGCAAAGGTGTCATCTGCTGATTTCGAATTGATTACAAACCTTTAAACGTCCAAATTCGGTCCTCATAATGAATCAAAGTGAACGAAAACCTTCCCTTTCTGATTCCGACACTGGTGACCATGAAAACGAAACAGAGACCAAAGTGCCCCACCCTAAGGAAAGGACGCACTCATCTCAATGTTCTTCTGAACCCAGACAAATGGACGTATGTGCAGCTATCCATGCCACGAGTTTGCCGCTCGCTGCACATGGACGCTTCGGAGAGAGGCGCAAAGTGCAAAGGTGTCATCTGCTGATTTCGAATTGATTACAAACCCTTAAACGTCCAAATTCGGTCCATATAATGAATCAAAGTGAAGGAAAACCTTCCCTTTCTGATTCCGACACTGGTGACCATGAAAACGAAACAGAGACCAAAGTGCCCCACCCGAAGGAAAGGACGCACTCATCTCAAGGTTTTCTGAATCCAGTCAAATGGACGTATGTGCAGCTATCCATGCCACGAATTTGCCGTTCGCTGCAAATGGACACTTCGGGGAGAGGCGCAAAAGTGCAAAGGTGTCATGTGCTGATTTCGAATTGATTACAAACCCTTAAACGTCCAAATTCGGTCCATATAATGAATCAAAGTGAACGAAAACCTTCCCTTTCTGATTCCGACACTGGTGACCATGAAAACGAAACAGAGACCAAAGTGCCCCACCCGAAGGAAAGGACGCACTTATCTCAAGGTTTTCTGAATCCAGTCAAATGGACGTTTGTGCAGCTATCCATGCCACGAATTTCCCGCTCGCTGCAAATGGACGCTTCGGGGAGAGGTGCAAAAGTGCAAAGGTGTCATCTGCTGATTTCGAATTGATTACAAACCTTTAAACGTCCAAATTCGGTCCACATAATGAATCAAATTTACGGAAAACCTTCCCTTTCTGATTCCGACACTGGTGACCATGAAAACGAAACAGAGACCAAAGTGCCCCACCCGAAGGAAAGGACGCACTCATCTCAAGGTTTTCTGAATCCAGTCAAATGGACGTATGTGCAGCTATCCATGCCACGAATTTCCCGCTCGCTGCAAATGGACGCTTCGGGGAGAGGTGCAAAAGTGCAAAGGTGTCATCTGCTGATTTCGAATTGATTACAAACCTTTAAACGTCCAAATTCGGTCCACATAATGAATCAAATTTACGGAAAACATTCCCTTTCTAATTCCGACACTGGTAGCCATGAAAACGAAACAGAGACCAAAGTGCGAAACCCAAAGGAAAGGACGCACTCATCTCAATGTTCTTCTGAACCCAGTCAAATGTACGTATGTGCAGCTATCCATGCTACGAATTTCTCGCTCGCTGCAAATGGACGCTTCGGTGAGAGGCAAAAAAGTGCAAAGGTGTCATCTGCTGATTTCGAATTAATTACAAACCTTCAAAAGTCCAAATTCGGTCCACATAATGAATCAAATTTACGGAAAACATTCCCTTACTAATTCCGACACTGGTAGCCATGAAAACGAAACAGAGACCAAAGTGCGAAACCCAAAGGAAAGGACGCACTCATCTCAATGTTCTTCTGAATCCAGTCAAATGGACGTTTGTGCGGGTATCCATGACGCTAATTTGCCGCTCGCTGCAAATGGACGCTAAGGGGAGAGGAGCAAAAGTTCAAAGGTGTCATCTACTGATTTCGAGTTGATTACAAACCCTTAAACGTCCAACTTCGGTCCACATTATGAATCAAAGTGAAGAAAAACCTTCTCTTTCTAATTCCGACACTGGTAACCATGAAAACGAAACAGAGTCCAAAGTGCCCCACCCTAAGGAAAGGACGCACTCATCTCAATGTTCTTCTGAACCCAGTCAAATGTACGTATGTGCAGCTATCCATGACACGAATTTCCCGCTCGCTGCAAATGGACGCTTCGGGGAGAGGCGCAAAAGTGCAAAGGTGTCATCTGCTGATTTCGAATTAATTACAAACCTTCAAAAGTCCAAATTCGGTCCACATAATGAATCAAATTTACGGAAAACATTACCTTTCTAATTCCGACACTGGTAGCCATTTAAACGAAACAGAGACCAAAGTGCCCCACCCTAAGGAAAGGACGGGCTCATCTCAATGTTCTTCTGAAGCCAGTCAAATGTACGTATGTGCAGCTATCCATGCTACGAATTTCTCGCTCGCTGCAAATGGACGCTTCGGTGAGAGGCAAAAAAGTGCAAAGGTGTCATCTGCTGATTTCGAATTAATTACAAACCCTTGAACCTCCAAATTCGGTCCACATAATGAATCAAATTGACGGAAAAAATTCCCTTTCTAATTCTGACACTGGTAACCATGAAAACGAAACAGAGTCCAAGGTGCCCCACCCTAAGGAAAGGACGCACTCATCTCAATGTTCTTCTGAACCCAGTCAAATGGACGTTTGTGCGGCTATCCATGCCACGAATTTGCCGCTCGCTGCAAATGGACGCTAAGGGGAGAGGAGCAAAAGTTCAAAGGTGTCATCTACTGATTTCGAGTTGATTACAAACCCTTAAACGTCCAACTTCGGTCCACATTATGAATCAAAGTGAAGAAAAACCTTCTCTTTCTAATTCCGACACTGGTAACCATGAAAACGAAACAGAGTCCAAAGTGCCCCACCCTAAGGAATGGACGCACTCATCTCAATGTTCTTCTGAACCCAGTCAAATGGACGTATGTGCAGCTATCCATGCCACGAATTTCCCGCTCGCTGCAAATCGACGCTTCGAGGGGAGGCGCAAAAGTGCAAAGGTGTCATCTGCTGATTTCGAATTGATTACAAACCCTTAAACGTCCAACTTCGGTCCACATTATGAATCAAAGTGAAGAAAAACCTTCTCTTTCTAATTCCGACACTGGTGACCATGAAAACGAAACAGAGTCCAAAGTGCCCCACCCTAAGGAAAGGACGCACTCATCTCAATGTTCTTCTGAACCCAGTCAAATGGACGTAGGTGCAGCTATCCATGCCACGAATTTCTCGTTCGCTGCAAATGCACGCTTCGGGAAGAGGCGCAAAAGTGCAAAGGTGTCATCTGCTGATTTCGAATTGATTACAAACCTTCAAAAGTCCAAATTCGGTCCACATAATGAATCAAATTTACGGAAAACATTCCCTTTCTAATTCCGACACTGGTAGCCATGAAACCGAAACAGAGACCAAAGTGCCCCACCCTAAGCAAAGGACGCACTCATCTCAAGGTTTTCTGAATCCAGTCAAATGGACGTTTGTGCGGGTATCTATGACGGTAATTTTCAACTCACAGCAAATGGACGCTTCGGTGAGAGGCACAAAAGTGCAAAGGTGTCATCTGCTGATTTCCAATTGATTACAAACCCTTAAACGTCCCAATTCGGTCCACATATTGAAACAAAGTGAAGAAAAACCTTCCCTTTCTAATTCCGACACTGGTAACCATGAAAACGAAACAGAGTCCAAAGTGCCCCACCCTAAGGAAAGGACACACTCATCTCAATGTTCTTCTGAAGCCAGTCAAATGTACGTATGTGCAGCTATCCATGCCACGAATTTCCCGCTCGCTGGAAATGGACGCTTCGGGGAGAGGCGCAAAAGTGCAAAGGTGTCATCTGCTGATTTCGAATTGATTACAAACCTTCAAACGTCCAAATTCGGTCCATATAATGAATCAAAGTGAAGCAAAACCTTCCCTTTCTGATTCCGACACTGGTACCCATGAAAACGAAACAGAGTCCGAAGTGCCCCACCCTAAGGAAAGGACGGGCTCATCTTAATGTTCTTCTGAAGCCAGTCAAATGTACGTATGTGCAGCTATCCATGCCACGAATTTCCCGCTCGCTGGAAATGGACGCTTCGGGGAGAGGCGCAAAAGTGCAAAGGTGTCATCTGCTGTTTCGAATCGATTACAAACCTTCAAACGTCCAAATTCTGTCCACATAATGAATCAAATTTACGGAAAACATTCCCTTTCTAATTCCGACACTGGTAGCCATGAAAACGAAACAGAGACCAAAGTGCCCCACCCTAAGGAAAGGACGCGCTCATCTCAATGTTCTTCTGAAGCCAGTCAAATGTACGTATGTGCAGCTTTCCATGCCACGAGTTTGCCGCTCGCTGCACATGGACGCTTCGGGGAGAGGAGCAAAAGTTCAAAGGTGTCATCTACTGATTTCGAGTTGATTACAAACCCTTAAACGTCCAACTTCGGTCCACATTATGAATCAAAGTGAAGAAAAACCTTCTCTTTCTAATTCCGACACTGGTAACCATGAAAACGAAACAGAGTCCAAAGTGCCCCACCCTAAGGAAAGGACGCACTCATCTCAATGTTCTTCTGAACCCAGTCAAATGGACGTATGTGCAGCTATCCATGCCACGAATTTCCCGCTCGCTGCAAATCGACGCTTCGAGGGGAGGCGCAAAAGTGCAAAGGTGTCATCTGCTGATTTCGAATCGATTACAAACCCTTAAACTTCCCAATTCGGTCCATATAATGAATCAAAGTGAAGGAAAACCTTCCCTTTCTGATTCCGACACTGGTGACCATGAAAACGAAACAGAGTCCAAAGTGCCCCACCCTAAGGAAAGGACGCACTCATCTCAATGTTCTTCTGAACCCAGTCAAATGTACGTATGTGCAGCTATCCATGCCACGAATTTCCCGCTCGCTGGAAATGGACGCTTCGGGGAGAGGCGCAAAAGTGCAAAGGTGTCATCTGCTGATTTCGAATTGATTACAAACCTTCAAACGTCCAAATTCGGTCCATATAATGAATCAAAGTGAAGCAAAACCTTCCCTTTCTGATTCCGACACTGGTACCCATGAAAACGAAACAGAGTCCGAAGTGCCCCACCCTAAGGAAAGGACGGGCTCATCTTAATGTTCTTCTGAAGCCAGTCAAATGTACGTATGTGCAGCTATCCATGCCACGAATTTCCCGCTCGCTGGAAATGGACGCTTCGGGGAGAGGCGCAAAAGTGCAAAGGTGTGATCTGCTGTTTCGAATCGATTACAAACCATCAAACGTCCAAATTCGGTCCACATAATGAATCAAATTTACGGAAAACATTCCCTTTCTAATTCCGACACTGGTAGCCATGAAAACGAAACAGAGACCAAAGTGCCCCACCCTAAGGAAAGGACGCGCTCATCTCAATGTTCTTCTGAAGCCAGTCAAATGTACGTATGTGCAGCTTTCCATGCCACGAGTTTGCCGCTCGCTGCACATGGACGCTTCGGGGAGAGGAGCAAAAGTTCAAAGGTGTCATCTACTGATTTCGAGTTGATTACAAACCCTTAAACGTCCAACTTCGGTCCACATTATGAATCAAAGTGAAGAAAAACCTGCTCTTTCTAATTCCGACACTGGTAACCATGAAAACGAAACAGAGTCCAAAGTGCCCTACCCTAAGGAAAGGACGCACTCATCTCAATGTTCTTCTGAACCCAGTCAAATGGACGTATGTGCAGCTATCCATGCCACGAATTTCCCGCTCGCTGCAAATCGACGCTTCGAGGGGAGGCGCAAAAGTGCAAAGGTGTCGTCTGCTGATTTCGAATTCATTACAAACCCTTAAACGTCCCAATTCGGTCCATATAATGAATCAAAGTGAAGGAAAACCTTCCCTTTCTAATTCCGACACTGGTGACCATGAAAACGAAACAGAGTCCAAAGTGCCCCACCCTAAGAAAAGGACGCACTCATCTCAATGTTCTTCTGAACCCAGTCAAATGGACGTATGTGCAGCTATCCATGCCACGAATTTCCCGCTCGCTGCAAATGGACGCTTCGGGGAGAGGCGCAAAATTGCAAAGGTGTCATCTGCTGATTTCGAATTGATTACAAACCTTCAAACGTCCAAATTCGGTCCACATAATGAATCAAATTTACGGAAAACATTCCCTTTCTAATTCCGACACTGGTAGCCATGAAAACGAAACAGAGACCAAAGTGCCCCACCCTAAGCAAAGGACGCACTCATCTCAATGTTCTTCTGAACCCAGTCAAATGTACGTATGTGCAGCTATCCATGCCACGAATTTCCCGTTCGCTGCAAATGCACGCTTCGGGGAGAGGCGCAAAAGTGCAAAGGTGTCATCTGCTGATTTCGAATTGATTACAAACCTTCAAACGTCCAAATTCGGTCCACATAATGAATCAAATTTACGGAAAACATTCCCTTTCTAATTCCGACACTGGTAGCCATGAAAACGAAACAGAGACCAAAGTGCCCCACCCGAAGGAAAGGACGCACTCATCTCAAGGTTTTCTGAATCCAGTCAAATGGACGTATGTGCAGCTATCCATGCCACGAATTTGCCGTTCCCTGCAAATGGACGCTTCGGGGAGAGGCGCAAAAGTGCAAAGATGTCATGTGCTGATTTCGAATTGATTACAAACCCTTAATCGTCCAAATTCGGTCCATATAATGAATCAAAGTGAAGGAAAACCTTCCCTTTCTGATTCCGACACTGGTGACCATGAAAACGAAACAGAGTCCAAAGTGCCCCACCCTAAGGAAAGGACGCACTCATCTCAATGTTCTTCTGAACCCAGTCAAATGGACGTATGTGCAGCTATCCATGCCACGAATTTCCCGCTCGCTGCAAATGGACGCTTCGGGGAGAGGCGCAAAAGTGCAAAGGTGTCATCTGCTGATTTCGAATTGATTACAAACCTTCAAACGTCCAAATTCGGTCCACATAATGAATCAAATTTACGGAAAACATTCCCTTTCTAATTCCGACACTGGTAGCCATGAAAACGAAACAGAGACCAAAGTGCCCCACCCTAAGCAAAGGACGCATCCATCTCAATGTTCTTCTGAACCCAGTCAAATGTACGTATGTGCAGCTATCCATGCCACGAATTTCCCGTTCGCTGCAAATGCACGCTTCGGGGAGAGGCTCAAAAGTGCGAAGGGGTCATCTGCTGATTTCGAATTGATTACAAACCCTTAAACGTCCCGATTCGGTCCATATAATGAATAAAGTGAAGGAAAACCTTCCCTTTCTGATTCCTACACTGGTGACCATGAAAACGAAACAGAGTCCAAAGTGCCCCACCCTAAGGAAAGGACGCACTCATCTCAATGTTCTTCTGAACCCAGTCAAATGGACGTAGGTGCAGCTATCCATGCCACGAATTTCCCGCTCGCTGCAAATGGACGCTTCGGGGAGAGGTGCAAAAGTGCAAAGGTGTCATCTGCTGATTTCGAATTGATTACAAACCTTTAAACGTCCAAATTCGGTCCACATAATGAATCAAATTTACGAAAAAAAATACCCTTTCTAATTCCGACACTGGTAGCCATGAAAACGTAACAGAGACCAAAGTGCCCCACCCTAAGCAAAGGACGTACTCATCTCAAGGTTTTCTGAATCCAGTCAAATGGACGTTTGTGCAGCTATCCATGCAACGAATTTCCCGTTCGCTGCAAATGGACGCTTCGGGGAGAGGCGCAAAAGTGCAAAGGTGTCATCTGCTGATTTCGAATTAATTACAAACCCTTGAACCTCCAAATTCGGTAAACGTAATGAATCAAATTGACGGAAAAAATACCCTTTCTAATTCCGACACTGGTAACCATGAAAACGAAACAGAGTCCAAAGTGCCCTACCCTAACGAAAGGACGCACTCATCTCAATGTTCTTCTGAACCCAGTCAAATGGACGTATGTGCAGCTATCCATGCCACGAATTTCCCGCTCGCTGCAAATGGACGCTTCGGGGAGAGGCGCAAAAGTGCAAAGGTGTCATCTGCTGATTTCGAATTGATTACAAACCTTCAAACGTCCAAATTCGGTCCACATAATGAATCAAATTTACGGAAAACATTCCCTTTCTAATTCCGACACTGGTAGCCATGAAAACGAAACAGAGACCAAAGTGCCCCACTCTAAGCAAAGGACGCACTCATCTCAATGTTCTTCTGAACCCAGTCAAATGTACGTATGTGCAGCTATCCATGCCACGAATTTCCCGTTCGCTGCAAATGCACGCTTCGGGGAGAGGCGCAAAAGTGCAAAGGTGTCATCTGCTGATTTCGAATTGATTACAAACCTTCAAAAGTCCAAATTCGGTCCACATAATGAATCAAATTTACGGAAAACATTCCCTTTCTAATTCCGACACTGGTAGCCATGAAAACGAAACAGAGACCAAAGTGCCCCACCCTAAGCAAAGGACGCACTCATCTCAATGTTCTTCTGAATCCAGTCAAATGGAAGTTTGTGCAGCTATCCATGCCACGAATTTCCCGCTCGCTGCAAATGGACGCTTCGGGGAGAGGCGCAAAAGTGCAAAGGTGTCATCTGCTGATTTCGAATTGATTACAAACCCTTAAATGTCCAAATTTGGTCCATATAATGAATCAAATTTACGGAAAACATTCCCTTTCTAATTCCGACACTGGTGACCATGAAAACGAAACAGAGTCGAAAGTGCCCCACCCTAAGGAAAGCACGCACTCATCTCAATGTTCTTCTGAACCCAGTCAACTGGACGTATGTGCGGCTATCCATGACGCTAATTTGCAACTCACTGCAAATGGACGCTTAGGTTAGAGGCTCAAAAGTGCAAAGGGGTCATCTGCTGATTTCGAATTGATTACTAACCCTTAAACGTCCAAATTCGGTCCATATAATGAATCAAAGTGAAGGAAAACCTTCCCTTTCTGATTCCGACACTGCTGACCATGAAAACGAAACAGAGTCCGAAGTGCCCCACCCTAAGGAAAGGACGGGCTCATCTTAATGTTCTTCTGAAGCCAGTCAAATGTACGTATGTGCAGCTATCCATGCCACGAATTTCCCGCTCGCTGGAAATGGACGCTTCGGGGAGAGGCGCAAAAGTGCAAAGGTGTGATCTGCTGTTTCGAATCGATTACAAACCATCAAACGTCCAAATTCGGTCCACATAATGAATCAAATTTACGGAAAACATTCCCTTTCTAATTCCGACACTGGTAGCCATGAAAACGAAACAGAGACCAAAGTGCCCCACCCTAAGGAAAGGACGCGCTCATCTCAATGTTCTTCTGAAGCCAGTCAAATGTACGTATGTGCAGCTTTCCATGCCACGAGTTTGCCGCTCGCTGCACATGGACGCTTCGGGGAGAGGAGCAAAAGTTCAAAGGTGTCATCTACTGATTTCGAGTTGATTACAAACCCTTAAACGTCCAACTTCGGTCCACATTATGAATCAAAGTGAAGAAAAACCTGCTCTTTCTAATTCCGACACTGGTAACCATGAAAACGAAACAGAGTCCAAAGTGCCCTACCCTAAGGAAAGGACGCACTCATCTCAATGTTCTTCTGAACCCAGTCAAATGGACGTATGTGCAGCTATCCATGCCACGAATTTCCCGCTCGCTGCAAATCGACGCTTCGAGGGGAGGCGCAAAAGTGCAAAGGTGTCGTCTGCTGATTTCGAATTCATTACAAACCCTTAAACGTCCCAATTCGGTCCATATAATGAATCAAAGTGAAGGAAAACCTTCCCTTTCTAATTCCGACACTGGTGACCATGAAAACGAAACAGAGTCCAAAGTGCCCCACCCTAAGGAAAGGACGCACTCATCTCAATGTTCTTCTGAACCCAGTCAAATGGACGTATGTGCAGCTATCCATGCCACGAATTTCCCGCTCGCTGCAAATGGACGCTTCGGGGAGAGGCGCAAATTGCAAAGGTGTCATCTGCTGATTTCGAATTGATTACAAACCTTCAAACGTCCAAATTCGGTCCACATAATGAATCAAATTTACGGAAAACATTCCCTTTCTAATTCCGACACTGGTAGCCATGAAAACGAAACAGAGACCAAAGTGCCCCACCCTAAGCAAAGGACGCACTCCTCTCAATGTTCTTCTGAACCCAGTCAAATGTACGTATGTGCAGCTATCCATGCCACGAATTTCCCGTTCGCTGCAAATGCACGCTTCGGGGAGAGGCGCAAAAGTGCAAAGGTGTCATCTGCTGATTTCGAATTGATTACAAACCTTCAAACGTCCAAATTCGGTCCACATAATGAATCAAATTTACGGAAAACATTCCCTTTCTAATTCCGACACTGGTAGCCATGAAAACGAAACAGAGACCAAAGTGCCCCACCCGAAGGAAAGGACGCACTCATCTCAAGGTTTTCTGAATCCAGTCAAATGGACGTATGTGCAGCTATCCATGCCACGAATTTGCCGTTCCCTGCAAATGGACGCTTCGGGGAGAGGCGCAAAAGTGCAAAGATGTCATGTGCTGATTTCGAATTGATTACAAACCCTTAATCGTCCAAATTCGGTCCATATAATGAATCAAAGTGAAGGAAAACCTTCCCTTTCTGATTCCGACACTGGTGACCATGAAAACGAAACAGAGTCCAAAGTGCCCCACCCTAAGGAAAGGACGCACTCATCTCAATGTTCTTCTGAACCCAGTCAAATGGACGTATGTGCAGCTATCCATGCCACGAATTTCCCGCTCGCTGCAAATGGACGCTTCGGGGAGAGGCGCAAAAGTGCAAAGGTGTCATCTGCTGATTTCGAATTGATTACAAACCTTTAAACGTCCAAATTCGGTCCACATAATGAATCAAATTTACGGAAAACATTCCCTTTCTAATTCCGACACTGGTAGCCATGAAAACGAAACAGAGACCAAAGTGCCCCACCCTAAGCAAAGGACGCACTCATCTCAATGTTCTTCTGAACCCAGTCAAATGTACGTATGTGCAGCTATCCATGCCACGAATTTCCCGTTCGCTGCAAATGCACGCTTCGGGGAGAGGCTCAAAAGTGCGAAGGGGTCATCTGCTGATTTCGAATTGATTACAAACCCTTAAACGTCCCGATTCGGTCCATATAATGAATAAAGTGAAGGAAAACCTTCCCTTTCTGATTCCTACACTGGTGACCATGAAAACGAAACAGAGTCCAAAGTGCCCCACCCTAAGGAAAGGACGCACTCATCTCAATGTTCTTCTGAACCCAGTCAAATGGACGTAGGTGCAGCTATCCATGCCACGAATTTCCCGCTCGCTGCAAATGGACGCTTCGGGGAGAGGTGCAAAAGTGCAAAGGTGTCATCTGCTGATTTCGAATTGATTACAAACCTTTAAACGTCCAAATTCGGTCCACATAATAAATCAAATTTACGAAAAAAAATACCCTTTCTAATTCCGACACTGGTAGCCATGAAAACGTAACAGAGACCAAAGTGCCCCACCCTAAGCAAAGGACGTACTCATCTCAAGGTTTTCTCAATCCAGTCAAATGGACGTTTGTGCAGCTATCCATGCAACGAATTTCCCGTTCGCTGCAAATGGACGCTTCGGGGAGAGGCGCAAAAGTGCAAAGGTGTCATCTGCTGATTTCGAATTAATTACAAACCCTTGAACCTCCAAATTCGGTAAACGTAATGAATCAAATTGACGGAAAAAATACCCTTTCTAATTCCGACACTGGTAACCATGAAAACGAAACAGAGTCCAAAGTGCCCTACCCTAACGAAAGGACGCACTCATCTCAATGTTCTTCTGAACCCAGTCAAATGGACGTATGTGCAGCTATCCATGCCACGAATTTCCCGCTCGCTGCAAATGGACGCTTCGGGGAGAGGCGCAAAAGTGCAAAGGTGTCATCTGCTGATTTCGAATTGATTACAAACCTTCAAACGTCCAAATTCGGTCCACATAATGAATCAAATTTACGGAAAACATTCCCTTTCTAATTCCGACACTGGTAGCCATGAAAACGAAACAGAGACCAAAGTGCCCCACTCTAAGCAAAGGACGCACTCATCTCAATGTTCTTCTGAACCCAGTCAAATGTACGTATGTGCAGCTATCCATGCCACGAATTTCCCGTTCGCTGCAAATGCACGCTTCGGGGAGAGGCGCAAAAGTGCAAAGGTGTCATCTGCTGATTTCGAATTGATTACAAACCTTCAAAAGTCCAAATTCGGTCCACATAATGAATCAAATTTACGGAAAACATTCCCTTTCTAATTCCGACACTGGTAGCCATGAAAACGAAACAGAGACCAAAGTGCCCCACCCTAAGCAAAGGACGCACTCATCTCAATGTTCTTCTGAATCCAGTCAAATGGAAGTTTGTGCGGCTATCCATGACGCTAATTTGCAACTCACTGCAAATGGACGCTTCGGGGAGAGGCGCAAAGGTCCAAGGGTGTCATCTGCTGATTTCGAATTGATTACAAACCCTTAAATGTCCAAATTTGGTCCATATAATGAATCCAATTTACGGGAAACATTCCCTGTCTAATTCCGACACTGGTGACCATGAAAACGAAACAGAGTCGAAAGTGCCCCACCCTAAGGAAAGCACGCACTCATCTCAATGTTCTTCTGAACCCAGTCAACTGGACGTATGTGCGGCTATCCATGACGCTAATTTGCAACTCACTGCAAATGGACGCTTAGGTTAGAGGCTCAAAAGTGCAAAGGGGTCATCTGCTGATTTCGAATTGATTACAAACCCTTAAACGTCCAAATTCGGTCCATATAATGAATCAAAGTGAAGGAAAACCTTCCCTTTCTGATTCCGACACTGCTGACCATGAAAACGAAACAGAGACCAAAGTGCCCCACCCTAAGCAAAGGACGCACTCATCTCAATGTTCTTCTGAACCCAGTCAAATGGACGTATGTGCAGCTATCCATGCCACGAATTTGCCGTTCGCTGCAAATGGACGCTTCGGAGAGAGGCGCAAAGTGCAAAGGTGTCATCTGCTGATTTCGAATTGATTACAAACCCTTAAACGTCCAAATTCGGTCCATATAATGAATCAAAGTGAAGGAAAACCTTCCCTTTCTGATTCCGACACTGGTGACCATGAAAACGAAACAGAGACCAAAGTGCCCCACCCTAAGGAAAGGACGCACTCATCTCAATGTTCTTCTGAATCCAGTCAAATGGAAGTTTGTGCGGGTATCCATGACGCTAATTTGCAACTCACTGCAAATGGACGCTTCGGGGAGAGGCGCAAAGGTGCAAGGGTGTCATCTGCTGATTTCGAATTGATTACAAACCCTTAAATGTCCAAATTCGGTCCATATAATGAATCAAATTTACGGAAAACATTCCCTTTCTAATTCCGACACTGGTGACCATGAAAACGAAACAGAGTCGAAAGTGCCCCACCCTAAGGAAAGCACGCACTCATCTCAATGTTCTTCTGAACCCAGTCAACTGGACGTATGTGCGGCTATCCATGACGCTAATTTGCAACTCACTGCAAATGGACGCTTAGGTTAGAGGCTCAAAAGTGCAAAGGGGTCATCTGCTGATTTCGAATTGATTACTAACCCTTAAACGTCCAAATTCGGTCCATATAATGAATCAAAGTGAAGGAAAACCTTCCCTTTCTGATTCCGACACTGGTGACCATGAAAACGAAACAGAGACCAAAGTGCCCCACCCTAAGGAAAGGACGCACTCATCTCAATGTTTTCTGAATCCAGTCAAATGGACGTATGTGCAGCTATCCATGCCACGAATTTCCCGCTCGCTGCAAATGGACGCTTCGGGGAGAGGCGCAAAAGTGCAAAGGTGTCATCTGCTGATTTCGAATTGATTACAAACCTTTAAACGTCCAAATTCGGTCCACATAATGAATCAAATTTACGGAAAACATTCCCTTTCTAATTCCGACACTGGTAGCCATGAAAACGAAACAGAGACCAAAGTGCCCCACCCTAAGGAAAGGACGCACTCATCTCAATGTTCTTCTGAACCCAGTCAAATGTACGTATGTGCAGCTATCCATGACACGAATTTCCCGCTCGCTGCAAGTGGACGCTTCGAGGGGAGGCGCAAAAGTGCAAAGGTGTCATCTGCTGATTTCCAATTGATTACAAACCCTTAAACGTCCCAATTCGGTCCACATAATGAAACAAAGTGAAGAAAAACCTTCCCTTTCTAATTCCGACACTGGTACCCATGAAAACGAAACAGAGTCCGAAGTGCCCCACCCTAAGGAAAGGACGGGCTCATCTTAATGTTCTTCTGAACCCAGTCAAATGTACGTATGTGCGGCTATCCATGACGGGAATTTGCAGCTCACTGCAAATGGATGCTTCGGGAAGAGGCGCAAAAGTGCAAAGGTGTCATCTGCTGATTTCGAATTGATTACAAACCTTCAAACGTCCAAATTTGGTCCATATAATGAATCAAAGTGAAGCAAAACCTTCCCTTTCTGATTCCGACACTGGTGACCATGAAAACGAAACAGAGTCCAAAGTGCCCCACCCTAAGGAAAGGACGCACTCATCTCAATGTTCTTCTGAACCCAGTCAAATGGACGTATGTGCAGCTATCCATGCCACGAATTTCCCGCTCGCTGCAAATGGACGCTTCGGGGAGAGGCGCAAAAGTGCAAAGGTGTCATCTGCTGTTTCGAATCGATTACAAACCTTCAAACGTCCAAATTCGGTCCAAATAATGAATCAAATTTACGGAAAACATTCCCTTTCTAATTCCGACACTGGTAGCCATGAAAACGAAACAGAGTCCAAAGTGCCCCACCCTAAGGAAAGGACGCGCTCATCTCAATGTTCTTCTGAAGCCAGTCAAATGTACGTATGCGCAGCTTTCCATGCCACGAGTTTGCCGCTCGCTGCACATGGACGCTTCCGGGAGAGGAGCAAAAGTTCAAAGGTGTCATCTACTGATTTCGAGTTGATTACAAACCCTTAAACGTCCAACTTCGGTCCACATTATGAATCAAAGAAGAAAAACCTGCTCTTTCTAATTCCGACACTGGTAACCATGAAAACGAAACAGAGTCCAAAGTGCCCTACCCTAAGGAAAGGACGCACTCATCTCAATGTTCTTCTGAACCCAGTCAAATGGACGTATGTGCAGCTATCCATGCCACGAATTTCCCGCTCGCTGCAAATGGACGCTTCGGGGAGAGGCGCAAAAGTGCAAAGGTGTCATCTGCTGATTTCGAATTGATTACAAACCCTTAAACGTCCAACTTCGGTCCACATTATGAATCAAAGTGAAGAAAAACCTTCCCTTTCTAATTCCGACACTGGTAACCATGAAAACGAAACAGAGTCCAAAGTGCCCTACCCTAAGGAAAGGACGCACTCATCTCAATGTTCTTCTGAACCCAGTCAAATGGACGTATGTGCAGCTATCCATACCACGAATTTCCCGCTCGCTGCAAATGGACGCTTCCGGGAGAGGAGCAAAAGTTCAAAGGTGTCATCTACTGATTTCGAGTTGATTACAAACCCTTAAACGTCCAACTTCGGTCCACATAATGAATCAAAGTGAAGAAAAACATTCCCTTTCTAATTCCGACACTGGTAACCATGAAAACGAAACAGAGTCCAAAGTGCCCCACCCTAAGGAAAGGACGCACTCATCTCAATGTTCTTCTGAACCCAGTCAAATGGACGTATGTGCAGCTATCCATGCCACGAATTTCCCGCTCGCTGCAAATGGACGCTTCGGGGAGAGGCGCAAAAGTGCAAAGGTGTCATCTGCTGATTTCGAATTGATTACAAACCCTTAAACGTCCAAATTCGGTCCACATAATGAATCAAAGTGAAGAAACCTCCTTTCTAATTCCGACACTGGTGACCATGAAAACGAAACAGAGTCCAAAGTGCCCCACCCTAAGGAAAGGACGCACTCATCTCAATGTTCTTCTGAATCCAGTCAAATGGACGTATGTGCAGCTATCCATGCCACGAATTTCCCGCTCGCTGCAAATGGACGCTTCGGGGAGAGGCGCAAAAGTGCAAAGGTGTCATCTGCTGATTTCGAATTGATTACAAACCTTCAAACGTCCAAATTCGGTCCACATAATGAATCAAATTTACGGAAAACATTCCCTTTCTAATTCCGACACTGGTAGCCATGAAAACGAAACAGAGACCAAAGTGCCCCACCCTAAGCAAAGGACGCACTCATCTCAATGTTCTTCTGAACCCAGTCAAATGTACGTATGTGCAGCTATCCATGCCACGAATTTCCCGTTCGCTGCAAATGCACGCTTCGGGGAGAGGCGCAAAAGTGCAAAGGTGTCATCTGCTGATTTCGAATTGATTACAAACCTTCAAACGTCCAAATTCGGTCCACATAATGAATCAAATTTACGGAAAACATTCCCTTTCTAATTCCGACACTGGTAGCCATGAAAACGAAACAGAGACCAAAGTGCCCCACCCTAAGCAAAGGACGCACTCATCTCAATGTTCTTCTGAATCCAGTCAAATGGAAGTTTGTGCGGGTATCCATGACACTAATTTGCAGACTGACTCAAATGGACGCTTCGGGGAGAGGAGGTGTCATCTGCTGATTTCGAATTGATTACAAACCTTCAAAAGTCCAAATTCGGTCCACATAATGAATCAAATTTACGGAAAACATTCCCTTTCTAATTCCGACACTGGTAGCCATGAAAACGAAACAGAGACCAAAGTGCCCCACCCTAAGCAAAGGACGCACTCATCTCAATGTTCTTCTGAATCCAGTCAAATGGAAGTTTGTGCGGGTATCCATGACGCTAATTTGCAACTCACTGCAAATGGACGCTTCGGGGAGAGGCGCAAAGGTGCAAGGGTGTCATCTGCTGATTTCGAATTGATTACAAACCCTTAAATGTCCAAATTCGGTCCATATAATGAATCAAATTTACGGAAAACATTCCCTTTCTAATTCCGACACTGGTGACCATGAAAACGAAACAGAGTCGAAAGTGCCCCACCCTAAGGAAAGCACGCACTCATCTCAATGTTCTTCTGAACCCAGTCAACTGGACGTATGTGCGGCTATCCATGACGCTAATTGCAACTCACTGCAAATGGACGCTTCGGGGAGAGGCGCAAAAGTGCAAAGGTGTCATCTGCTGATTTCGAATTGATTACAAACCCTTAAACGTCCAAATTCGGTCCATATAATGAATCAAATTTACGGAAAACATTCCCTTTCTAATTCCGACACTGGTAGCCATGAAAACGAAACAGAGACCAAAGTGCCCCACCCTAAGCAAAGGACGCACTCATCTCAATGTTCTTCTGAACCCAGTCAAATGTACGTATGTGCAGCTATCCATGCCACGAATTTCCCGTTCGCTGCAAATGCACGCTTCGGGGAGAGGCGCAAAAGTGCAAAGGTGTCATCTGCTGATTTCGAATTGATTACAAACCTTCAAAAGTCCAAATTCGGTCCACATAATGAATCAAATTTACGGAAAACATTCCCTTTCTAATTCCGACACTGGTAGCCATGAAAACGAAACAGAGACCAAAGTGCCCCACCCTAAGCAAAGGACGCACTCATCTCAATGTTCTTCTGAATCCAGTCAAATGGAAGTTTGTGCGGGTATCCATGACGCTAATTTGCAACTCACTGCAAATGGACGCTTCGGGGAGAGGCGCAAAGGTGCAAGGGTGTCATCTGCTGATTTCGAATTGATTACAAACCCTTAAATGTCCAAATTTTGTCCATATAATGAATCAAATTTACGGAAAACATTCCCTTTCTAATTCCGACACTGGTGACCATGAAAACGAAACAGAGTCGAAAGTGCCCCACCCTAAGGAAAGGACGCACTCATCTCAATGTTCTTCTGAATCCAGTCAAATGGACGTTTGTGCGGCTATCCATGACGTAATTTTCAACTCGCTGCAAATGGACGCTTCGGTGAGAGGCGCAAAAGTGCAAAGGTGTCATCTGCTGATTTCGAATTAATTACAAACCCTTGAACCTCCAAATTCGGTCCACATAATGAATCAAATTGACGGAAAAAATTCCCTTTCTAATTCCGACACTGGTAACCATGAAAACGAAACAGAGTCCAAAGTGCCCCACCCTAAGGAAAGGACGCACTCATCTCAATGTTCTTCTGAACCCAGTCAAATGGACGTATGTGCAGCTATCCATGCCACGAATTTCCCGCTCGCTGCAAATGGACGCTTCGGGGAGAGGCGCAAAAGTGCAAAGGTGTCATCTGCTGATTTCGAATTGATTACAAACCTTCAAACGTCCAAATTCGGTCCACATAATGAATCAAATTTACGGAAAACATTCCCTTTCTAATTCCGACACTGGTAGCCATGAAAACGAAACAGAGACCAAAGTGCCCCACCCTAAGCAAAGGACGCACTCATCTCAATGTTCTTCTGAACCCAGTCAAATGTACGTATGTGCAGCTATCCATGCAACGAATTTCCCGTTCGCTGCAAATGGACGCTTCGGGGAGAGGCGCAAAAGTGCAAAGGTGTCATCTGCTGATTTCGAATTGATTACAAACCCTTAAATGTCCAAATTCGGTCCACATAATGAATCAAATTTACGGAAAACATTCCCTTTCTAATTCCGACAATGGTGACCATGAAAACGAAACAGAGTTGAAAGTGCCCCACCCTAAGGAAAGCACGCACTCATCTCAATGTTCTTCTGAACCCAGTCAACTGGACGTATGTGCGGCTATCCATGACGCTAATTTGCAACTCACTGCAAATGGACGCTTAGGTTAGAGGCTCAAAAGTGCAAAGGGGTCATCTGCTGATTTCGAATTGATTACTAACCCTTAAACGTCCAAATTCGGTCCATATAATGAATCAAAGTGAAGGAAAACCTTCCCTTTCTGATTCCGACACTGCTGACCATGAAAACGAAACAGAGACCAAAGTGCCCCACCCTAAGCAAAGGACGCACTCATCTCAATGTTCTTCTGAACCCAGTCAAATGTACGTATGTGCAGCTATCCATGCCACGAATTTCCCGTTCGCTGCAAATGCACGCTTCGGGGAGAGGCGCAAAAGTGCAAAGGTGTCATCTGCTGATTTCGAATTGATTACAAACCTTCAAAAGTCCAAATTCGGTCCACATAATGAATCAAATTTACGGAAAACATTCCCTTTCTAATTCCGACACTGGTAGCCATGAAAACGAAACAGAGACCAAAGTGCCCCACCCTAAGCAAAGGACGCACTCATCTCAATGTTCTTCTGAATCCAGTCAAATGGACGTTTGTGCAGCTATCCATGCCACGAATTTCCCGCTCGCTGCAAATGGACGCTTCGGGGAGAGGCGCAAAAGTGCAAAGGTGTCATCTGCTGATTTCGAATTGATTACAAACCCTTAAACGTCCAAATTCGGTCCACATAATGAATCAAATTTACGGAAAAAATTCCCTTTCTAATTCCGACACTGGTAGCCATGAAAACGAAACAGAGACCAAAGTGCCCCACCCTAAGCAAAGGACGCACTCATCTCAATGTTCTTCTGAATCCAGTCAAATGGACGTTTGTGCAGCTATCCATGCCACGAATTTCCCGTTCGCTGCAAATGGACGCTTCGGGGAGAGGCGCAAAAGTGCAAAGGTGTCATCTGCTGATTTCGAATTAATTACAAACCCTTGAACCTCCAAATTCGGTAAACATAATGAATCAAATTGACGGAAAAAATTCCCTTTCTAATTCTGACACTGGTAACCATGAAAACGAAACAGAGTCCAAAGTGCCCCACCCTAAGGAAAGGACGCACTCATCTCAATGTTCTTCTGAAGCCAGTCAAATGTACGTATGTGCAGCTATCCATGCCACGAATTTCCCCTTCGCTGCAAATGGACGCTTCGGGGAGAGGCGCAAAAGTGCAAAGGTGTCATCTGCTGATTTCGAATTAATTACAAACCCTTGAACCTCCAAATTCGGTAAACATAATGAATCAAATTGACGGAAAAAATTCCCTTTCTAATTCTGACACTGGTAACCATGAAAACGTAACAGAGACCAAAGTGCCCCACCCTAAGGAAAGGACGCACTCATCTCAAGGTTTTCTGAATCCAGTCAAATGGACGTTTGTGCAGCTATCCATGCCACGAATTTCCCCTTCGCTGCAAATGGACGCTTCGGGGAGAGGCGCAAAAGTGCAAGGGTGTCATCTGCTGATTTCGAATTAATTACAAACCGTTGAACCTCCAAATTCGGTAAACATAATGAATCAAATTGACGGAAAAAATTTCCTTTCTAATTCTGACACTGGTAACCATGAAAACGAAATAGAGTCCAAAGTGCCCCACCCTAAGGAAAGGACGCACTCATCTCAATGTTCTTCTGAAGCCAGTCAAATGCACGTATGTGCAGCTATCCATGCCACGAATTTCCCCTTCGCTGCAAATAGACGCTTCGGGGAGAGGCGCAAAAGTGCAAAGGTGTCATCTGCTGATTTCGAATTAATTACAAACCCTTGAACCTCCAAATTCGGTAAACATAATGAATCAAATTGACGGAAAAAATTCCCTTTCTAATTCTGACACTGGTAACATGAAAACTTAACAGAGCCGCCCCACCCTAAGAAAGGACGCACTCATCTCAAGGTTTTCTGAATCCAGTCAAATGGACGTTTGTGCAGCTATCCATGCCACGAATTTCCCCTTCGCTGCAAATGGACGCTTCGGGGAGAGGCGCAAAAGTGCAAAGGTGTCATCTGCTGATTTCGAATTGATTACAAACCTTCAAAAGTCCAAATTCGGTCCACATAATGAATCAAATTTACGGAAAACATTCCCTTTCTAATTCCGACACTGGTAGCCATGAAAACGAAACAGAGACCAAAGTGCCCCACCCTAAGCAAAGGACGCACTCATCTCAATGTTCTTCTGAATCCAGTCAAATGGAAGTTTGTGCAGCTATCCATGCCACGAATTTCCCGCTCGCTGCAAATGGACGCTTCGGGGAGAGGCGCAAAAGTGCAAAGGTGTCATCTGCTGATTTCGAATTAATTACAAACCCTTGAACCTCCAAATTCGGTAAACATAATGAATCAAATTGACGGAAAACCTTTCTAATTCTGACACTGGTAACCATGAAAACGTAACAGAGACCAAAGTGCCCCACCCCAAGGAAAGGACGCACTCATCTCAAGGTTTTCTGAATCCAGTCAAATGGACGTTTGTGCAGCTATCCATGCAACGAATTTCCCCTTCGCTGCAAATGGACGCTTCGGGGAGAGGCGCAAAAGTGCAAAGGTGTCATCTGCTGATTTCGAATTAATTACAAACCCTTGAGCCTCCAAATTCGGTAAACATAATGAATCAAATTTACGGAAAACATTCCCTTTCTAATTCCGACACTGGTAGCCATGAAAACGAAACAGAGTCCAAAGTGCCCCACCCTAAGGAAAGGACGGGCTCATCTCAATGTTCTTCTGAAGCCAGTCAAATGTACGTATGTGCAGCTATCCATGCCACGAATTTCCCGTTCGCTGCAAATGGACGCTTCGGGGAGAGGCGCAAAAGTGCAAAGGTGTCATCTGCTGATTTCGAATTAATTACAAACCCTTGAACCTCCAAATTCGGTAAACATAATGAATCAAATTGACGGAAAAAATTCCCTTTCTAATTCTGACACTGGTAACCATGAAAACGTAACAGAGACCAAAGTGCCCCACCCTAAGGAAAGGACGCACTCATCTCAAGGTTTTCTGAATCCAGTCAAATGGACGTTTGTGCAGCTATCCATGCCACGAATTTCCCCTTCGCTGCAAATGGACGCTTCGGGGAGAGGCGCAAAAGTGCAAAGGTGTCATCTGCTGATTTCGAATTAATTACAAACCCTTAAACGTCCAAATTCGGTCAACATAATGAATCAAATTGAAGGAAAAAATTCCCTTTCTAATTCCGACACTGGTAGCCATGAAAACGTAACAGAGACCAAAGTGCCCCACCCTAAGGAAAGGACGCACTCATCTCAAGGTTTTCTGAATCCAGTCAAATGGACGTTTGTGCAGCTATCCATGCCACGAATTTCCCGCTCGCTGCAAATGGACGCTTCGGGGAGAGGCGCAAAAGTGCAAAGGTGTCATCTGCTGATTTCGAATTGATTACAAACCTTCAAACGTCCAAATTCGGTCCACATAATGAATCAAATTTACGGAAAACATTCCCTTTCTAATTCCGACACTGGTAGCCATGAAAACGAAACAGAGACCAAAGTGCCCCACCCTAAGCAAAGGACGCACTCATCTCAATGTTCTTCTGAATCCAGTCAAATGGAAGTTTGTGCGGGTATCCATGACGCTAATTTGCAACTCACTGCAAATGGACGCTTCGGGGAGAGGCGCAAAGGTGCAAGGGTGTCATCTGCTGATTTCGAATTGATTACAAACCCTTAAATGTCCAAATTTGGTCCATATAATGAATCAAATTTACGGAAAACATTCCCTTTCTAATTCCGACACTGGTGACCATGAAAACGAAACAGAGTCGAAAGTGCCCCACCCTAAGGAAAGCACGCACTCATCTCAATGTTCTTCTGAACCCAGTCAACTGGACGTATGTGCGGCTATCCATGACGCTAATTTGCAACTCACTGCAAATGGACGCTTCGGTTAGAGGCTCAAAAGTGCAAAGGGGTCATCTGCTGATTTCGAATTGATTACTAACCCTTAAACGTCCAAATTCGGTCCATATAATGAATCAAAGTGAAGGAAAACCTTCCCTTTCTGATTCCGACACTGCTGTCCATGAAAACGAAACAGAGACCAAAGTGCCCCACCCTAAGCAAAGGACGCACTCATCTCAATGTTCTTCTGAACCCAGTCAAATGTACGTATGTGCAGCTATCCATGCCACGAATTTCCCGTTCGCTGCAAATGCACGCTTCGGGGAGAGGCGCAAAAGTGCAAAGGTGTCATCTGCTGATTTCGAATTGATTACAAACCCTTAAACGTCCAAATTCGGTCCACATTATGAATCAAATTGAAGAAAAACCTTCCCTTTCTAATTCCGACACTGGTAACCATGAAAACGAAACAGAGTCCAAAGTGCCCCACCCTAAGGAAAGGACGCACTCATCTCAATGTTCTTCTGAACCCAGTCAAATGGACGTATGTGCAGCTATCCATGCCACGAATTTCCCGCTCGCTGCAAATCGACGCTTCGAGGGGAGGCCCAAAAGTGCAAAGATGTCATGTGCTGATTTCGAATTGATTACAAACCCTTAAAAGTCCAAATTCGGTCCATATGATGAATCAAAGTGAAGGAAAACCTTCCCTTTCTGATTCCGACACTGGTGACCATGAAAACGAAACAGAGTCCAAAGTGCCCCACCCTAAGGAAAGGACGCACTCATCTCAATGTTCTTCTGAACCCAGTCAAATGGACGTATGTGCAGCTATCCATGCCACGAATTTCCCGCTCGCTGCAAATGGACGCTTCGGGGAGAGGCGCAAAAGTGCAAAGGTGTCATCTGCTGATTTCGAATTGATTACAAACCTTCAAACGTCCAAATTCGGTCCACATAATGAATCAAATTTACGGAAAACATTCCCTTTCTAATTCCGACACTGGTAGCCATGAAAACGAAACAGAGACCAAAGTGCCCCACCCTAAGCAAAGGACGCACTCATCTCAATGTTCTTCTGAATCCAGTCAAATGGAAGTTTGTGCAGCTATCCATGCCACGAATTTCCCGCTCGCTGCAAATGGACGCTTCGGGGAGTGGTGCAAAAGTGCAAAGGTGTCATCTGCTGATTTCGAATTGATTACAAACCTTTAAACGTCCAAATTCGGTCCACATAATGAATCAAATTTACGAAAAAAAATACCCTTTCTAATTCCGACACTGGTAGCCATGAAAACGTAACAGAGACCAAAGTGCCCCACCCTAAGGAAAGGACGCACTCATCTCAATGTTCTTCTGAACCCAGTCAAATGGACGTATGTGCAGCTATCCATGCCACGAATTTCCCGCTCGCTGCAAATGGACGCTTCGGGGAGAGGCGCAAAAGTGCAAAGGTGTCATCTGCTGATTTCGAATTGATTACAAACCTTCAAACGTCCAAATTCGGTCCACATAATGAATCAAATTTAC